>JANHGN010013513.1:0-37260 GCA_024605025.1 Megaceryle maxima | reverse complement strand
GTTTACAAAGGCCTGGAGTGAAAGGATGAGGGGTAATGGTTTTAAATTAGAAAGGAGTGGATTTAGATTGGATCTAAAGAAGTTCTTTACCACAAGGGTGGTGGAGCACTAGAACAGGTTGCCCAGGGAGGTGGTTGAGGCCCCAGCCCTGGAGACATTCAAGGTGAGACTTGAGGAGGCTCTGAGCAACCTGCTCTCATTGAAGATGGCCCTCCTCTCAGCAGGGGGGGGTTGGACTACATGATCTCTAGAGGACACTTCCAACCCAGACATTTCTACGATTCTACCTTTTGAAAGTCTTTGGCCTTTTCTCTGTTTTTGGTGTAAGTTTCTTGTGTTGTTTTTGCGTCCTTTCTGATTTTTACTTCTGCAAGTTGATTATAAAGTCTGTAAAAATAGGGGGAAAAAAAATGGTGTGTCATCAGGAAGTAAAGGTGAAATAAGTCAACAAGCTTAAGGGTTTATACTGTTTCAAGTGCTAGAAATTAGGAAATTTTGACTCTGCACTCCTGTCAACTCAAAGCACTTCACATTCCTCTTCAGCTGGATCTAACAAACCTCATTCAGGAGGTGTACTTGCTGCACATTACCATTAATAAGTGGCCAAGTGCAGTGGTGAACTTGGCTTCAAATTTAGATTAATATTTTCATGCATTAATGGGCACAGCTGCCTTCAGATGATTAAGTGAGCAGGCTACCACTTGTGTTTCTTGCTGGCAGCTGTGCAAGGGAACTTCCCCACAGGTACCTCTGTCACACACTTGGCTCCTCTCTCCCACCCTCCTGGGGTCCAACGGGAAGATCATAAAAACACAAAACCAAAGTAGTTCAGTGTTTAACTCGGATATCTACTTGTGTTCATGCAATACCTTGAAGGATGCTGGTGCGTTTCAATTTTTCCCAAGTTCCTGTCCTCTGGAGAAGATACTTTCACTTCTCCTACTTTCTTCAACTGATTAGCAACTGCACCCTTTTTTCCTAATTATAAAAAAAAAAAAAAAAAGGCACACTACCTTAAAACTCTAGTCCAGC
This sequence comes from Megaceryle maxima, assembly GCA_024605025.1. Lineage (NCBI taxonomy): Eukaryota > Metazoa > Chordata > Aves > Coraciiformes > Cerylidae > Megaceryle > Megaceryle maxima. The sequence goes on along the minus strand of JANHGN010013513.1, from coordinate 36,228 downwards.
TAACCCAAAAGCATAAGATGTTTTCAAATGCTATTACAAAAAAACCCATAAAAAACCTAGCAGAACAGACACAAGGGAGAAGACATCTTGGGTTAAAAAAAAAAACAAAAAAAACAAAAAAAACCCAATCTTTAGTCCTACTCATGAGGCTGGTGCCTGTATTTCAGGCCAGCCATGCTCCACAGCCAGCTTCCAGATCCCATCAAGACATTTAAGAGATGCATCAGTTCAGTCCAATGGTTGTGCTTTGACAACTATTATTTGCAGAGACACCTTATGACTACAAATGTGTGGCCAGATTGTGGATATAAGAAGAGAACCCCTGAAGGTCTTTACAACACTAAAGAGGTAGTCAGAGAGTGGGGAAAATAAACAGAGCTCCTTACATCTCTGAGAAAAAGACTATCCCAATCCACAACAGCAAAGATGGAACAAATGTGAAATCTATTTTTTGATATAAAATGGCAACTAAAAGTGTACCTTATGCTATGTCTTGTCCCCAGCTAAACCTACCAGAAATAAGAGACTTCTTTTGTCTGCTTAACTTCTCAGACTTTGATCTTTGAAACTGTTTGACTTCCAGCTTTTCATTTTCTTTATTTTTTATTTCTTCCACTCTTTTCAGAGATTTCTGGATAAAGTTCTTCTTTCTTTTTAAAAAAGATTCCTGCAAGCTTCCAGGTGTAGCTGCAAACTCCAGCAGCATCGCTAGGAAAGAAAGTGAGAAGTCTTAGTATTTCTCCCTCTGAACAGTGAGCAGAACCACCTTTAGTAAAGTCCTGCATTTCTCCTAAAATGCTGAGCTTGATTTCTTTTGTAAATGGGATTGTGAATGAGGAGTAATCTTCCAAAACAAGCAGCAATCTAGACCTATGGAATCTAGTAATGGTAGGCAGCCCTCCCACAACAAACTCTGGGATAAATACTGCATCGGAAGCATCTTGATGCTTCAAAACATATCAAAGACCTGAGAGGTCTCTAACAGTTAAGTTCCATCAACTCCTGTCTTTCGTGTTGGACAAAACATATTTTAGTATTTTACTCATGTCCCACACTATCATCAGAATGGGAGAGGACAACATTGGAGCTTGGGGACTAACAGGAAATAAGAAAAAACAATGAAGATGCATGAATTATGACAACAAACCACAAAACATCAAAGAAGTTTTCAAAATTCAGTAGTGACAAGGAAAAAAAAAAAAAAAAGTTTTGTAGATACTACAAACTTTCATGAAAGATAGCCTGGCATAGGAAGAGCTAAGTCAATGCTTCTTTGCTGTTCAGACACATACTAAAATCTGGGTCAAATGTACTACAAATTAAGTCTGAGCAGCAAGATGCTCTTGTCTAAGCAAAATAAGCTCCATGTTTTCCAAAGGAGAGGTATATTTTATTAATGATTTTAATAGTGTAAATAAAGACCTCTATCTCAACTTAAAAGTTACATACCATTACCTGCATTCTGATGAGATGGACAGTGACTGTCACTGGGGCTCTGGCCTTTGGAAGAGCTGTCAGGCCTAACACACGCTGAGCAATCTCTATCCGGAGCTAGCAGTAAAAATTCTCCCTCCTGTTTGAAAAGGAATCAGTGATTGGAAATACTTAAAATACACCACAAATTTGAGTGAAGTGGTACTACTGTGCTACTAGCATAGATATGATGCAGCAGAAGACACACTTCTGCCTTTACCAGATTCAATAAACACATCATAAATGTATGTTGGGAGTAAATATTAAAAAGCTACTTTAAAACTTAAAAAAATCCATTTGCTCATTACATTACATAAGATAATAGAGACTTACCTCAGTCAAAACATCAAATTCAGACACATCCACACGTGCTGGGTTGCTGACTTTGTCCTCCTTAATTTTCTCTGGGTTAGTATGTTCAATGTCTGATTCTGCCATACTGATGTCATTTGAGCTTATCAGAGTGAGTTCAGGTTCTTCCATAATTCCACATCCTGACTCGGTCTCCTAGACAATAAATTATACAGGACTTCAGTGGAAAAAACAACAAAAATCACTATTTCCAGCAATAGCAACAGCTGTTACCTTTACAGAAGGAGAAGGCTTATTCAACATGTAAAAAGAAGTCAGTAGAAAGAAGTCAGCCCCCAGGCAATGAATGAAATACAGAAAGAGCATTTTGCCTGAGGTTTTGGTGTATGCAAATCCTGGACCCTAAATCCAATGCCAGGTATTTTATATACACGTGTTTAAAAAGTCCCAAATAACCCAAAGCAACCAAGTACCAACAGAACCTCCACTTCTTCACTTGCCTCAAGTTTAAATTACTTAGCTCTGGGTTAAACTTTTTAAAGCTACCTCAGAAGTTACTTCCTTAAGTTTGCTTATTCTTTAATTATTTACCTCCCTCAGGCTTATAAAAGGGGACGGGGCTGTTCAGTTAGGGAACTGTGCCATGTAGTACAACTGCATCTGCCACACCAACTGATGCTGTAGGACAGGGATGCAATAGGGACACTACAGCTCCTCCAACAATCATGGCAACTTCAGCTCATTTTAGCTACCACTAATTATTCCAGTGCTATGATCCAAAAGAAGCAGGTCAGAATCCCAGGAAACATGCAGGTGTTGAACTAGAATCGTAAAGTCAACATCTGCCAAGATTTCAAATAGTAAAGATCTATAAAGAACGTGGTGAAACAACAAAACACTCAACAAAAAAAGTGTGCACAAATTATTTCTTTGGAAATATGTTTTGCTCACCCAGACTGGAATATGACATGAGCTTCTGGGCACAGAATTAGAATGTTTTTCATGTTTTTCCAGGAGAGAACCATTCTGTTGTACAACAGCCTGTAAATGAATGACCGAGTCTTCCAAGTTGGTTTCTTTGGGAATCCTCAAAGATTTTTGTACTTCTGGAAAGCTTTGATCTGGCTCCTTTATATCTGTATTGCACTGAGAATCCAGCTCCACAGCTTTATTTGCTTCACATACATGAACTGATTTTTCAGGAAGCTTCACATACTTATCAAATGCTTCCACAGGTAATTGTTCAACAGATGTAGAGTCTTTTAATAAGTGAAGAGGGAAAGTTGCATCCTCTGCAGCTGGTGTGGTGTTTAGCTGATAAAATGATTTTTGCTCTTCCAGTGACTTCAGACTTTCATTTCGCAGATCTTCCATTGAACACTGGAGATTCATACAGTCCACATTTCTTGCCAGTTCTTCATATTCATTGGCTGATGAAATACAGTTCTCATTGCCCCATTTTTTAATTCCAGGGGTTTGCTCAAAAGATCTCCATAATGTAGCATTAAAGTTCACTGGTGGATCAACATTCTGGCAGTGATTGCTCCGAGTAGAGTCTAATTGCAGTGGGAGAAAAGATCCTTTAGATTCTGTTTCAAAAATTAAGAGTCAAAATTCTAGCTGACACAGCAGAATTTCAAGTCAGTAACACCATTAACATTACATAAAATGATTACACAAAACAGCTTCAAGAAACAACACTTGTTGCTTCTTAGTGTGTATTTAGGGACAGACTTTGGGATGGTGCTGACAAACTACACTGACTTTTTACCATTTACACTCTGAAGTTTCAGACTTGTCCTTTTCTTTAGAAGACATGAAACATCAAGTAATTTAAATTCAACTGTAAAACATTAAAAACTGACCTTTTCCTGCCACGAACTGCTGTTAACTTAATGCTGCTGTACAATCAAACAAATTAGTTGCTACATTGTAATCTAAAGAGTTTATTCCTTCCTCTCTCTTCCCCTCCTTTAATTTTGTAGATAGATAAAGCAATTATGTAATCAGACCGAGTATCACTGCATGCAGTACATAATGACAACTGGTGTGACTTAACAGTGGAAAAGGGAAATTCAATGGTTTCTTGAAGGACACAATGTATTAAAAAAAAAAAACTGAGTAAGACATACCCTGGAAAATTTTAATCAATTTATGGAGCTTCCTTAAGTTCCTCAAACTTACAACATTATGGATTAAAAAAAAAAAAGTGTATTTGGAAGAGTACTTGGCTGAAACTGTCAGTTTAAATTGGTATTTCTTCACCAACACCATAGCTGCTGCATGTCACATAATATTCATTACAGTGATTTAATTATTCAGGCCTGCTTTTGTACTTAAGTCATAACAACTGAGGAAAGAAAGAACTTTACAAAATTTAGGTGTTCTACCCATGAAAGGTGGTGGAGAAGACTGTGTGAGAGAGTGACAGTGAAGTTAAGACATTTCAAAGTAGGGCTAACAGAGAAGTGAAAAATTCCTTCTCGGTTTCAATGCAGTAAACTCACCTTAATCATTGGTATTTCCATATTGGCAGCAAGTGGATTTTGAAAGCAGTAATCTGACTGTATTGTACCTACCTGCAGTAACATTTTCTTTATCAGACTCTTCTGCTGATATATTGTTTGGCCCATTTTTTTCAAGACTGGAAGACAGGCTGCCTCTTTGTATATTCAAACTGGAGTTTCCCACTTCTAGAAACATAGATGTGTCTTGACTTTTTGTTGAAAATGTTGAAGTCTAGTGGCGGGAAAACAAAACAACCACAACAAAACCAAACCAACTTGGTTTGAGATTTATTTTCTCAGAAATATGAAGGATAAAAAAATGAAAGGTAGTATTAGATTTTTGGATCATATTTCTGCTACAACCAGCAAAACTACTCCAAGTATACCAGAAACTATTATTGTGTTTCTTCTAATAAGAAGACAGATATAGGGATTATTTTTATATACATATATATATATATATATATCTCTTACAGATATACATTGTCTTAATATTTCTTCCATCAGTGTTTTCCTGTAGTACCTTGCTAAGTTCTCTACTGTCTTCTAATATTCTGTATTGAGAACAGGATGATGAAGTATCAGAATCAAGACTTGGTTCCAAAGGCAAAAAGAGCTGGTGATGGAAGTCTGGAAAATCTCTCTCCATTTCAGGAAAATCAAGTTCAGCTGCCAGAGCTATAAGAAAAGAGTGTATTATAAAAAGAAACAAACGAACCTCAAACCAACCCGTCTCAAACCAACAGACATATCACACCTTGCTTCTAGATGCAATAAATAAAATATATGGAATTCTACAGGTTTACAAATACTAGCTTGTAAAAAAGAACAACAAACAAAAATAATCTTTAAAGCATTCAAGTCTCACTCTGATACAATGCAGGTACAAAAAGCAGAAGGGAAGTGCTATGCTTATGCCATTTTATATTTTTAATGAAAAGCTGAAGCCTGTAAGCTCTCTGTTCAGCACTTGTGAGACTGCATCAGTAGTGTGGGCTTCCCAGTACAAAACATACAGTGACACAGTAGAGGAAGTCCAATGAAGAACCACAAGGAAGAATAAAAGGATGAAACACACAATGTTCAAAGAGAAGCTAGAATGCTGAGTTTGCTCAATCTTAAAACTTGGGGGTGTGGGGGAAGGGGTACATAAGTCTCTGCTGTCTACTGCATCTTAAGAGACTATATGCAGAAGATTCAGTCAGACTTCTTGAAGACGCTCAGTGACAGAAAAAGGGTTAATATACATAAGATGGAACACATGAAATTGTGGCCCAGAGAGAGAGGAAAAGAAGGAAATTGTTAAAATGTTGCTCATGAGGGTTCAGAATCTCTGCCCTTGGAGCTACACAAAACTTGCCTGTACAAGGCCTTAAGCAACCTCGTTTAAGTGGGCTCTGCTGTGAGTGGGAAGAACAACTTGGATCACGTATCTGGAAGTCTCTCACAGTTTAGACTAATCTATAATTCTGTGATTCCAGGTTCTCAAATATTCCAGGAGGAAAAGATTCAAAATAAAATACTGGTGAAAACTTCACAATAGCTAATAAAAATATTCTTACTTTCCTGATTGTTACATTCTTTTAGGGAGCACAGAACTCCCACCAGTCTGTTAATCGGCATTTCAAACTTTGTGACCCTACATGAATAATCAAATATTATATGTTATTGTCTCTACCTTCCCAAAGAGAAAATTGTGCATAAACAAGTAATAAAACTGGCACAGATAAACAGCCTAGACATGGCAGCAGGAAGCTGTGCAGAAGTAGACTGTGATCAGATACCTGATTGCACCATGTGAGATGAAAACAGACTAACACTTAACAGAGTAAACTCTTCCTCATCCTGCATGATACTGCAGCACAAAAATGCTTTAAAATGGCAAATACCTTGGAAATGTCTATGGTCCTCTGAGTAACAGTTCAAGTCTCCTGTATATTTCCCCAAGATCTTCTGCATCTGTCTCCCTTTATAAAGGTACATTTCTCCTTCTAGCAATTGAGCTTCAGATGCTCCAGATAAATTATCTTGCCTCTGCCGCAAGGTTAAAGGCAGCGAGGAGTTCCAAGGCTTGCTTGCTGCTTCTCTCCAAATTCCATCTTCAATATGGTCAGAAGACAATCCTGAAATATAAGCTAGATGTTCACAGTTTTGTATATAAACCATTTCAGGAAGTCACCTGAAAAAGACAACGCTTAATATCCTGAAATATTCATCAAGAGCTCTGGGGTTTTGCTTCTTTAATTGTCTCATGTCAACAGTCCCATAAACCTTACCAAGAATTTAAGTTGATAATATCTAATTAGGTAGGAGTCAGTACAGCTTAGGACTTTTAGAGTACACAGACTCAGGAAATACTGAAACAATAAAATCAGAAAAGAATTAATACTGTCATTTTATGCTAACTAACCTATTTTAGCTCCTATCACATATAAATGTGTGAATCCATTAGTGTTATCTTGAGTATCTTTATGACATCATGCAGTTGTTTTATTCATGCTTAAATAGAAATTGCCTAATACCAACACAAGCAATGAGGGAATCAAAACCATATTCCTAGTTTGCACACCAACCCCTCTTTGTCTATATACTTACAGAGGAATTGCTTACAGAGCTACCAGAAAAGGTCATTATTAAGCACTGAGGATATGGTGAAGACACTGCTAGACTTGAAAAATGGATTAATGCTGCTGAGCAGCCAAAACCTTTGGTATTTTTTCTTCCACAACTGAAAACCAATAGAAAAGAAAAGCTACCAAAAAGTTATCTTAAGAATTTGGTTCAGCTTTCTTCTGACAATAGAACACAGATTCATCATGAGTTATGAGGGTTATTACTCAAAACAACACATACCAGTTTAGAAAGAACATTATGTTTGAAATGAGCCACTGAAATCTAAGGCTGTAAAAACTGTAGTCTTCAAAAATTGATTTATAACCATGGAATAACTCATATACACATATGGTTGTTTACGAGATCGGACGTGTCAGATTAACACAATATTAAGCCTTAAAGCAAAGAAAAGCCACAGGTCACTATCTAAGCACTTTTGAACTCGCTTCCCATGTTGGAAAGTGATAAAGTCAGTATATAGAAGCAACTATATATTTATTGTAAAGGAATTCTTTTTAATTTCATGAAAAGCTAACAAGATCAAGAGGCAGACTGAAAGCAAAAAAGGATAGAAACACACATTTCCCAGAACACTATTAAAAGTCCATATGGCATTACAATGACATTTTTACAAATAAGTTATTACTTTGGTGACAAGCAGATACTGGAGCAATTCTCTTAACAGCAAGACAATAATCATAGCTCTGTAACAATCTATGATATATATTGATTAGAAAAAATATCACTACCATCTGAGGATTTGTTTTAATTTTGCCACCTGAAGACTGCTACTGTTACAGTTGCTTAATAAAACTCAAAACATCCTTTGTCAAAGCAAAGTGTTCTAAGGTTAAATTATTATAGAAGTAAAAAAAAAAAAAACTCATGAGCACATAGTAATTACACTCAACTCTATAAGACAAATTAAACATTCTTAAATGAAGTACTGCACTAGCTTATTTTAGAAGAACTTATGTCCACTGGGTAATACCCATTCAGCTATAAAATAAAGAAAGAGTTTTCCTGTTACAAGAACAACAACAAAACACACTTACCAGTGTCAACAGGGCTTACATCCAATGTTTCACTAGTCAATAAGCTTCCAGTGGAAACTGTTGAAGATAAGTCACAGGGTATTCCTTGCGTGAAAGCCTCTGAACCCAAGTTCATGGATACTACTTTAGAATGTACTTCCTAGGATGAAATAACAAAACTATTACTGTGTATTCAGATGTCCAGAATTAAAGCTTTAAACCTACAGATTTTATTCTGAGCTCAGTTCAAGTGTAGAAGCCTTCACATTCTGCAGTCAGGCCAATACAGATTCATCATTGCTCAGTACAAAACATTCACACCCCATGTGCCAGACACATCACTCCCCAACAGCCCCCAGCCCCGCCCCCCAGCCCCCCCTCCAGACACACACACATTGTTATAAAGCTTCTCAGAACGGCATTCAAATCATGACACCTGGAAGACTATTTTATCTTCTGGTGGTCAGATTTGGCTATTTCTCATCACAGACCCACTTCATTACAATTGTAGATCTCAGAGGAACATATATGCAATACACAAACAAAAAAACCCAACCAACTAAACAAGAAAATCGGGAATTTTACAAGTACTTGCAATACTGCACCTTCTGCACACAGGAGACTGACTTAAAAATTTAATTCTATGAAATTATAACAAAAAATATCCTAATATATTATCTTCCTTAATTTTGAGGTTTGCTCTAAAAAGTCACAAAACAAAGGAGGGTTCTTGTACTTCCAAATTTTGAAGAATTAGGTGTAAACATTTCTTCCCGAATTCTGAATTAAAATGTGCACTGAGGAAATAGGGGACTATAAGCCCCCTACATTTTTCATTATATACACCTTATATGAATATATTCAACATATACATAAAAAAATGTAGTTTTACAAGTGATTTCATATACACAGATTATACACAGCATTTTTAAATATTGCTTTTATCTCCTGACAAAATGATGAGACCTCTGGGTGAGACAATAAAAAAACTGGCTGGATAATCAGGCTCAGAGGACAGCAATTAGAGGGTTACACTTACCTGGAGGTTAGGAACAAGCAGAGTACCTCAGGACTCTGTCTTAGGACCTGTCCTCTAACACCTTTGGCAATGACCCAGAGGGGACAATACCATACTTTTGTCAAGTTTGCAGGTATCCCTAAGCTGGGAGGACCATCCGATACACCAAATGGCAGGACTCGCATCTCCAAGGACCTCACAAGGTGCTACAGAAATCATATGAAACTCAGCAAGAGCAAATGCAAAGTCGAGTACGTGGGAAGGAAGAACCCCACGCACCAGTTCAAGCTGAGGCCTGCCTGGGGAGCAACCCTGTGAAAAAGAACCCAGGAGTCTCCCAGATGGTGAGTGAGCTGAGCATAAGCCCACAGTGTGCCCTGGCAGCAAAGAGGGGGAAGGAAGAACATCCTGCACTGTATGAACATGAACATAGACAGTAGATCCATCGTAGAGCCTACCTCTCATTACTTGGTGCTTATGATACTGCTGCACCCAGAATGCTGCACCCAGTCTTAGCCCCTCAACAGGAGACAAAGATTTCATCTCAAAATAAGTTATGTTACATGGTTATTTTGATATGACTAACCGTATTATCAAGTCTGAATCGTGGTACAGAATGTGTTGCAACTCCCTCTCCAACTTGTGCAGCAGGAACTGGTGAATCTTGAGCCACTTGAGAATCCCGGGACTCAGCTGAATACAAATGTAACAAGAAGCAGCAAGGATTAGAATGCACATTTTGAGTTCATAGATAGCAATTTTTCTTGAACACCAGATGGCACTAATATTCTACTGCTGCTGTCCTCACTATTAGGGCACTGATTTATCCCATACTTAGCACTTTCATCTCACCTACAACATACTTTCTCCTCCACTGGACCACCAATTGAATTGGCAATCAGTGATTCTCCTTGACCAGCCCTCCTAAAATCTCTAATTAGCATAACTGCTCTCTGCAGAACATGCAGGAAGAGCTAGAAATTCATGCTCTGGCTTTGCAGAATGAAACATGGCTTTGCTAATGTTACTGCAATCCTTTAACAGAGATGGGGGGGGGGGGGAAATCTTTGTCCTCTACCATTACAATGATTACAAAGGAAACCAAACAAAACCAAAACCCAGACATTCTAAGTAGATCGGAAAAACAATAATAATAAATAAACAAACTTAATTACAGTATGACAATGACCGTGGAACTGAATCACCTTTGCCATAATTCTCTTACACATTAAAAATAAGTAAGACCAGTATCTGTGCAAAAGAAGCACCGTGGCAGCACTAAAAAACTGTAATTTCTATATTCAGTGCTGACAAGCACCTTCAAACTTTGACTATTCTAAGACTGTGAATTAATTGCCAATGAACAACTCAATTATTAATGGAAATAAGAATACTTATTTTAAAGAAAGAAGTGCTAAATATAAAATTGAAATTAAATAGCAGAAGTGAAGTAGCTATGGTTTTTCTCCCTACTCCACAAGGGCTGCTTGTAACAGAGACATTTCAAATCCCCAACATTTATAGAGCTCTATACTTTGACAGATCTTGTAACACTTTGTGACTCCAGAGGTTTGAATCTTGTATAAGCTGAAACTCAATTTCTTACTGGAAGCTGGAGTCTAGCGGTTCCATTTTTCCTACTACAGAAAAAAAGGGGGGAGCAGTTTCCTCTTTGAGGAAGCATCAGTGAAGCATCTATATGATCACAGAATAATTGTGGTTGGAAAGGACCTTGTAGATCACCGAGTCCAACCATACCTACAAGAATAAAGAACACCTAAATACCTGACCACTAAAAGGAAAGAACACCAATGATGTGATACTTCAATCAATACGAAACATAGTGAAACTCATTTCAGTGGACGGGGTTGGGGGGGTTGGAATTAAAAAAAAAAAAAAAAAAAAATAAAATTTAAGGTTTCCTATAATCACTCTCATACAGTAGTGTTCTAGGAAAAAGTACAAAACATGAAAGGAAATACATCCAAAATATATTTATTTGGAATAAAAGAGAGGTTAACATAGAAACGTAATAACCTATTCTTAATTCAGTTATTTGCTAGCTGACAGATCTCGAAATAAAGGGTAAAGAAATTCTCAAATGGCTTCTTTTCCCTCCACATTCACAAATTCTCCAGAAAATTTTAAGCAATCTTGATCCTGAACACTTGTGACATTTTGATTGATTAGTGAACAGAGTTGCTGGGAACAGAATTTGCAAATAATAGGAAGGATGGAAAAACAGTAAAGAAATGCAGTAGCACTGCAATGGTAAAAAAAAAAAAAATACCTCAACTGCCTGCAAATCTGTCTGTTAAACAACACTGTTTCAGTATTGATAAAATTATAAATCTAAAAGCACAAATCACTGGTTTTTGATCCCTTTTCTACAACTACGTGACAAAGGTCTGCATTTTTTCCTACTTGGCTGGATGTAGCAGTAGTGCGACTGAGCAGAATATAAGAAACAGGATCCTGAAAATGAGCAAGGCCTTGAAGAAAACTCCTTGAATTGGTATAATCCCTTGATATTTAAATATCTCCATAGGAATAATAAAAAACCCAAACAAGCAAAACCCCCAAACACCCCCAAACAAGCAAAACCCCCAAACACCCCCAAACAAGCAAAACCCCCAAACACCCACTACAAAAGATTTCTAAACTCAGAGAAAGTAATAACAAGAAGCAATAGCTAGGAATGTCTGTCAGACATTCAGAAACTGGAAACAGATCATTTACATTATATTTTGATAAAAAACTAAATGCTGGAACAAGCTACCAAAGAAATCTTCATTTCTTGATACCTTTACATTAGGATCAGATATTCTTCTGAAATAAATTATTTTATTTTAAAGGATATTAGCACAACAGGTAGTATTCTAGGATACATACAAGATGAGATTCAAGCATTTAATACTCTCTTGTATTTATAAATTCTATGGAGAGCTATGCTACAGATTTCATTACTATACTGTAATAACCTACATTGTTCTTGCAATATTAATAAAAGGGGTGAACAGCAGCTATTTCATGCTATAAAGCCAACTTATTTAATTAAAAATACAACATGCTCATATCTCATGACTTTATTACATTTAATAGCCTTTTAAAAAATGCATTTGGTGAATGAATGGAGGGGTTTTCATTATTCTTTTCTCCCTCCAAAATAATACTGCAAGGTTTTTTCCTCACAGCTTCCCGACATTGACATGGGACTTCCATATTTTAACCTCCTAGCCACCCCACTGTGACAAACAATTTGTATTAAAAAAACCTATGTCTGTAATATCCAGAATGTGTCTTTTTTTTTTTTTTTTCTCCCAAGAGAAATTGCAGTAAAAATAGCAGCAATTATTTTAGGGTGCAATTTCAAAGACAGAAGATTGAACAACAAAGCACTCAGCAAAGACAATATAAAACCAGGGGTTAGTCCAAATCCAACCATGCAGATATATGGGAAAAAATAAAAAGGTACTCCACGCTAGCCTGCTAAATTGGTGATGGGCAAGACAATCTGTTGCAATAATGGCTTCTGGATGACTATTTGCATTTAGTAAGAATAAACGGAAGTCTTAGGTTAGCTCGAGTCACACAAATAATAATAATGCATGGAATAACAATTTCTGTATAAGGTAGTAATACATGAAAATAACCACATCTGGAACTTTGCTCAAGGGGACTGTTAAAGATGTAGTATGAAGAGAGACAAGCCTGTTGATATGTAATGAAGGGGAACTGCAGGAAAGATGTATGTATCAAATCTAGTCAGTATTTTCAGGCTGACTTGCTAAGGGAATTAGGTTTATGCAATTAAGCTGCCTGTCTGATCTGTAAATTTACTCCGTAATTCCATAATAACAATTTGCATTCTGTTATCCCATCCTAACCAAACCAGACTGGGAAGAATAAATACTGATTGCCCAAAGTTCCTAACTCATCTTGTCATACATCAGTACCATAGTAAGGGAGAGCAACCCAAATCTTAGCCTCACTGGTGGCACTTACTGCAACATCATTTTAGCAGTTACTTGTCCTCTTTGGCTGCCAACCATCTGAGCAGTCTGTGCAACACTTGCAACCACTCAATTATAAGCGTGGGGATTCATCCTCCCCTAGCCAGAAGCAGTCCTTCAGACACTTTTTACATTCAGACATATCTGCCACTAAATTTGAGAGGATCAAAGTTATTTTTTCCTCTTATAATAATTGGAAGTAAGAAATACAGCTAGTTGTAGAACAAAAATAATTTGCCTGTTACCCAAGGACAAGTTTCATATCAAAGGAAACTCACCTTTGGTGATAAAGTACCAAAGCAGATTTACCAAATTTATCTTGTAAGAACCTGTATAATTTTTACTGTTTTATCTTCAATGTTTTGTTTTGAAAAAGCATATGAACAGTGATTAATAGGACCTGTGCACACCAAGTGGTTCTATAATCACAAAAGCAGTACAACTCATAAGTTGCAAAGCTTTACATTATTTGATCCAAGGTAGAAATCACCAAGAACATCACTTCAAAGTGTAAGAACAAAGACCACATGTACAAAGTAATCATTTGCTCCCACCTTTAGAGATACAATGACATCTGAAAAACATGGGAAAACTGCAAACATGTCCTGTATAGAATCAAGCAAAAAAATTAAATAAACCCTAAACAATTAAAAATATTAAAATCAAAGCTAATACTCATAAGTAATAACTTTAAATGCACTTCAGATAGCCCCTTCAGAAATTTTAAATTTAACATGGACTGTCTATTTTCTTGCTGAAGATACTGCAGTAGTTACTGGAAGTACCAGAGAGTACTTCACAGCCTTCACATTATAAAGATATCACTGACAGTTTTGTAGTTGAACTGCTCAAGAGAACTAACCTCTTAAATACATAATCACAGGAAGCTTTGCTAATAAATATGGATGTTCACAAAGTTTTTTTAATCCTCTTACTTAAACTATTGCACTGTTCATATGTAATACTAATGTAAAATGACACTAAGAAATTTCATAGGAAGATGGTAAGGGCTGATCTAGCAATGCTTCTACAACCTCCTCAAAAAAATTACAAGCCTATTCAGCTATTGTCAAAAAAGACAAAATTCTTTAGAGATACTTTAAGTTTAAATATAGGTATATTTCAAAATGACTGTTCTGAGAATTAAAGCAAGCAGTTGAAAGAAAATGAGCTTATATGTACTTATTCAAAACAACTTCAATTCCTAGTAAATCCTGATTGAATTGAAAAGGATGTCTCAACACAAACTAAATGAGAAGTGATCTTAAGATGTGGGGTGAGGGTGAAATTCCTAGCAAAACCAGGAGATGCATACTATACTATATAGCTGTATTGCTTGTACAGACATACAAATAAGGTAGAAAAGCCGCTGAAAACACCTTTGCAGCTCTAGTAACATATTTTTAGGTGGATACTGAAAACTGTACTGGACCATGAGATGCTGTCATCTTGCAATAAGCTTCAAATTGCTTTAGTCAATGTTTCCCAAACTCAGTCTTAACACTTCCCAGCAAGTCAGGCACAGCATTTCTCAGATAGAGCAACAAAAAAACCGCATTTCAATCTGCAGGAAGTTTGAAGAGAAGCAAGGGGATTGTAACTGAAAGTAGTGGAGCCTTTGAGCTGACATTATTCCAAGACTTGAGAGGCAAGCTAAATTTGTATAGGCAGGGAAGAACAATAGAAATTAAAAACATGGACATCCACTTGTTAGTCCAATCTCTTGAAAAGTGGCTTACTTGCTTTGTTTACCTAAGACTAGTCATCTTTGTCATTTTATAAGCCTACCCATAACATGCTTAGTAGGTTTCAACCTTGTAACAAAATTACGCTGAGTGTTCACTTTACACTAAAACCACCTTTTTTTGGTAATGAAAAAACCTTGGCTTAATTTATGGACTCAGACTAACTTTGTCCCATATGCACACAGTCCCTCCTCAAAGGTGTGTTTTCTAATATTAAACTCCTCACAGATGAACAGAAAACATCAGAAACAATCATTACATTATTGCACTATTTTTATTTGACGTAACTAAAAGCTGATTCTTTCCAAGCTGTTTCTTCTCTGAGCTGAGTGTAACACTCAGCCTTCTATTTTTTTGTCTAAACTGTATTTTTAAGCAATTTCTTAGATGCACTGATCTTTCAGTGGACAATTACATTAGCATGACAGCACTCCAGAGTTCTTTCTAAACATCAATTTCCTTTGTGACAATACAAGGAATCACTGGGTGCTAAGCTGGGCACACCACTGGTCTGCTTAAACCAGGTTTCTACCTGGTAAAGCTGCAAACCTGAGCACTCTACAGTCTCTGCAGAAGGTACCTCCCTCAGGAGGAAGACACTTGTGGATGTCTACAGCACTTTGCTCCCTGTGCACGCATAGGATACTGCTAGTAAGAGCAGGACAAATGGGAAGAACAAAATAAGCTTCTTTACAGATAATTCTACAAGGTATAGATACAAAACACGTGTCTTGGATGAGAAACTGTTGACCAGCAAAGTAGCTTTCTGCAGCATGGGCTTTTGTTACTAGAATGGTAATGGATAAAAAAAAAAAAAAAAAACAAACCAAAACAAAACCACAACAACAAAAAATGTGAAAATGTCATTCTGAGACACATGCTTATTGAAACACCCTTTTTATACTTATATCTAAATGGTATTTAAAGAGCACTGCATGTTCTTTAACAAGTCAGGTCAAATGCTACAAATAAACAACAGTAAAATTAGCAGTGCTGAATGGTATTCACATAATCCCTGATAAGAAGAGGATTTCCTCACCTGACTCATAGGAGTTTTCAGCAGTCAGCAGCAGCACCTCTCGTAATAATCTACTTGACTGTTTACTTTGCCTTGGACTTCCATTAGACATTTGTTCCTTGCAGTTTGTTACGCTGGAAGGGAACCTACCTTCTTCACAAAGAGCATGACTGCAATGCTTCACACATGCAAACTCTCCAATGGTTGAAATGGGAGAAGATTCTTGCTCAACAGAACCTGTTCTATCTGAATTAGAAACATTTGTCATCAGTTTAGGTACAGAATTGCAGTGGTTTGCACTTCATGGAAAACCCTGTGATGCACGTCCACAGAAATAACTTGCTGAACTCACAGTGCTCCTTTTTAATAAAGATCACCATATCATGTCAGCAAAACACTGCATTACACAGTCTATAGATTATGCAGGTTGAAAGATTATTTTTTGAGAAGTCTATGACCTGTATAATTCCTAACTCAAAATATTTCTTAAAAAAACCCCCCACCAAATTATGTTTTCTACATAGCAAATCCACCAAAACTTTCAGATTTTTTTTTTCCCAAATCTAGACATAATATAAAACTTCTGTGCTCCAGCTTAAAGATTTCTTTTCTCCCCAACTCAGCCCACACAACAGCCCCTTTTGTCCACCCAATCCAATAAAATCTCAAATTCAACTTTTTACCCTAGCGTGACCAATGGTTAGATATAGGAGTAAATCATCTGTAGATCATAAGGGGATTACACAGCAAAAATTAGTACTCCCTACTCTAGAATTCCACTAGATAGTATTTTTTAAAAATATTTCTGAAATTAAGATGTGTAACACTACACCAAGTGCTTTTGAGAATATAAATATATTCTTTAATCAAAAATTCACCAACAAATCTTATTGTCTAATCAAGATACCAAATTGGTCCAAAAAGAATTATTCTACATAATCTAAGGCATTAATTTTCTTTAAGTAAAAAAAATGTCCCATATGAGCTGTTTCATTATTTTGCTCAAGATGAATGCCAGCCTGACAGGCCTATAGCTACTCAGATTGTTCTACTTAGCCCTTGAAAAGCAACCAACCACACTGGCACAACATTAAGACTTTTGTGAAACAGGCACTAAACGTTAGCTAGGAAGAGACTTAAAAAAAAAAAATTAAATGTCTACATTTAGAAAACATCAGTTTGTTGTACCTCTTAGTTAATGTTCCTTACAGAGAATTACAAAGCATTGCATCCAGACTGTAACAGATGTACTTCAAAAATGGTAACTGCTTTGTGCAGTCACACTCTGAAATGTTTAGAGTGTCTTGTACTTGAAAAAAAAACAAAAAAAACAAACAACCCACAAAAAACCCTACGAAAACCATCCAAACAACAACATAAAACAAAACCAAACAAACAAAGGAAACAAAAAAGATGGTCTAAAAATTTCTGCAGAAACTTGATACTAACTCCTTTGTAAAAGATTTTACACTCACTTTCTAGGTATGCCCTAAAACTAAACCTTTAAGCACCATCTATCAACTCTGATGGCTCTCTTTAAAATTATTGTACAATTGTCTGTTAACATGAACCCTGGCCAACAGAAAAATCAACAGGGAACTTCAGTCATGGAATTACAGTGAAGTTTCTTTTCTTCGTGAATTTTTTTTCCAGTTACATTTTTCTAGACAGACACTGACAGGAGAAGCTTTCCTCAACTATAACTTACTTTGCTAGTATATGAATTATACCTTAAAAAGGCAACGGTATCAGATATTGTTTGATAATCAAGCATCTCAAATACTCTTCAGAAAAGATTAATTTCCTCCAATCTGTATTTCTCAGGAACAGCAGCATTTATTTTATATATATGTATAGATATAAAAATTTATTTTACCTGCAAAAGAAGTGTTGCAACTCTTCGGTGTGTCTGCCTCTGGTATAACACTAAGTTCATGCTGTTCCAAATCAAACCCTAACTTGACTTTTGTCACAGGTGGTTTGGAAGATTTCTTTTTCTGCTCTCTACATACAACTCTCTCAGGATGTTCTGTAAAACAAAGTTTTACGTGTTGCAATATATCTCTCTATCTAGATATAGATATATCTCAAATTAACTTGAGGAGATGGAAGAGAACTCCATCTCAGCTGCAAAATGAGAAAAGATATAATTAAAAATACTATACAGCCTTACCAGTTTGCTCAGCTGGACCATTGCACTGTGAAATCATTTCACTTCCATGAAATTTACTCCCGAGACAATTTTCTTCCTGGTGGTTTTCAGAGGTTTGGAAAAAGTCGGTTCTATTAATCCAGTCAGGCTTTGGTGCCTCTGCTGTTTCTTCATTGGTGCAGTTATGTTTCACCTTGGGGGTGTGACAGAGGGACAGGGAAAGCAACTGAGTATAAGATTATTCTTGCTTGCCAAACTGACATTTTCTTGTGTGTGTCCATGCAGGTTCTTTGTGAAAATAGTTCACATATGCAAGCTACTGGACATATTTGCTTAGCTTATAAAAACGTTTTGACATATACATATTTTATTTAGCTCTACATAGCTAATGTGATCAGTATTTACATTTCCAAGGCCTTTCTTAGATGAGATCAGAATGCTCGGCATTTTTAACAGGAACAATTCCTGAAACGTCTACTTTTAGTTTTTCAGCTCTTGAATTCAGGAATTTTAGCTGTTTGGAAACAGCAAAAGAAAGAGACAGGGACTCTAGGGAACAGTGATTTTTCTAAGGCAGCTTCTGTTAACAAGAAAAAAAACAACCAACCACAAATAAATAAAACCCAAACAAATAAATCAAAAACCAGAACAACAACAAACAACAACAAAAAACCAACATAACAGTAAGGGGGGGGAAAAAAAAAAAAAAAAAAAAAAGAAGAGAGCTTCTTTAGAAACTCAAAAATAAACTTGGATTTTTCTTCTGTTACCCAATAACAGCATAATTTCGTAATGGATACACATAAAAGGACAATTTTTAAAAAAAATAATCTATTCAAAATGCTTACGATATTCTTTGAGGTACTGCTTTAGTATTTTAACACAAGAGCTGTTTTACACGTATGGCTGTATTTCTAGAGCTGAAGAAAACCATACCCACAGATATTTCAGATAACGTAACTATTTCAATAGGCATTATGTTCAGAGACCAAGTACAGAAGTTCACACTACTTCTGCTAGACTGAACAAAACAGCGCTCTTGGGGCTTACAGAAAAGAACCACTGATTACAAATCACAAGTCCTCATTAAAATTGTCATTGTGGTAAATCACCTATCAACACTCTATGGGATACTTTGCTAATTGGTAGCATTCACTCTTAAGCTTGATCACCTACTAGATGACTCACCATGCAAAGCATTTCTAAAGCTTACCTGCTTGTTAAGAAACTCTTTCAAAGCCTCTTGCTGCCTCTGCATCTGTTCCTTCAATTTATCTTGCTTCTGTAAAAGTAGTTGTTCTTGTATTTTCTGCCTAGAAAGAAGAGCTTCTCTTTGTGCATCTAGCTGCTCTTGCAATTCTTTCAAATACTTTTGCTGAGCTTGGATGCTTTCTGATGAGGCCAACACTCTGTCCCTTAAATTCACTATATCAGAGTAATTTAACAAAGATGCATCTCCCAGTTTTGTTATCAAGAATTCCTTAACACCTTGGGCTTTAGATTCTTCATGATGCAAAGTCACAGGTTCAGAAAGATAGAGGGGTTGTTCAAGGCTTTTTTTGATGGTGCTCTCTGCAGATCCCTGTTGATGTGCCAAAGAATCAGCTGAGGCTGCCTGAACTATATGAGATCTCTTTGTTGCTGGCATGAGGGGTGTCTTAACCCATGAGGGCTGCTCTTCAGCTTCTGACTCTGTTTGATGGTTAGAGATCTTCTGAGATGACTCTTTAAAGTTCATTGTTTCTGACAGCTCAGAGGAATCTCGTGTGGGAAAAACAAATTTAACATGTTGTGCATGTACTTCTGGTTGTGTTCTTACTGCAGCGACATCCTTCATGACTAACCCCGATGGTAACTGGAATTGAGATGGCTCTCTGACATGATTATTTGAGGTTTGAAACATTCCTACTTGCTCCGGTGAAGGACAGGCACGTGGCAAGTGAAACTCTCCATGCTTCAATTTCGACACTTCTAAAAACTGCTCATGTCTGCCAGGACAAGTGCTATGCATTTGCTCTACTCGTTTCTGTGAAGGTGGTTTTTCCAACATACACAACGTTCCTGAAAACACAGGTAGCGACTGTACGTACTCCTGTGCATGGACTTGTTCAGATGACTGGGACTGTGCTGGCTGCACTCCTTGCCTCTGTAGCAGTGGTTCTGAGGCAGGCTTTAAATTAAGTGGTTTTGTTTCCACAGAGCTCGGAGGTGTTGTAGAAGCAGGTAAGTATCGTTGCTTCAGTTTATTCTGATACTCCTGTAAATGTTTTCTAGCTTCTTCGATGGTCTGTCTGTGTAGCCTGAACAGAGCAAAAGCATAAGTCTTTCCAGAGTGGTGCAAAGATAAACATCAATTCAATCAAAACAATTCAAATTATTTTGAAACAGGTATTTCATACCAGATTTTACCTGTTTTGCTGTAGAAGGCGTTGTTGATAATTATGAATCATCTGTAAATGGCTGTCTTCTCTAGGACTCCTGGTTTCTGACAAAGTAGTATTTTCAGTCTAATCAAAATAATGTAATTTTAAGTGCACTTATACAAACAGCTCACAGGAAAATATTAAAGCAACAACTTTAAGCTGTATGTTCTCTCTCCTAAGTTTACAGAAGACACACTGCACCATCATTTGAAACCTTTGAGATTTCAGCCCGTGGCAATGAAACAAAAGCAGTTTCTGGAAGAGATGGCCTACAGCTACAGTCTCTCTTGGCAAGTCAAGCATACACCCTCAATGATGCTTACAGCAGCTTAGCTCAAAAAGGTATGTGTACCATGTACCCAGTAGCAAACTTGGGGAGCTGCATTTTCAAGGCAGTCAGTCTCAGAAGAGTACAGGTTGTACAAATGATTCAAGATGTTAAAAAAAAAAAAAAGCTTTCCTTTAACATCTTCAATAAATTCTACTCCTTATGTATCTTTGAGATTCAGAGAGACAAAAACAGAGGTGGGGTTTTTTTGTCTTCCCCCCAAGATTTTTTTTTCCTTCTTGAGAAAGGATATGTGTACATTTATAATTGACATGTATAATATGACTAATCAGATTTTACTAACAGGTATTTTAAACAGACATGCTGTCCCTGGGACTATGCAAAGACAATCCACTATTCAAAGTCTTGTGATGCCATGTGAAATAGAAGCTTCTACAGTAGACAAGAGTTTTTATACGTATAAAGTTCTGATTCATAGCCTAAAAAGTAAGAATCGATTGTCCTAATGTATTTTTAAATAGGCAAGTGTTGCTCTTTATTTTTATAATAAGGAAAACATTAAAACAATACAGGTTTTTTAGAATTCTTCACCTCATGTTCCACTTCTGCTGATCTGTCTCCACAGTTCTGCTGATCTGTAGAAGAAACACTGTGGCTTTGCACCAGCTGACCTCGCTCTTCCTCCTCTTTTTTTTTCTTAGCCTCCTCCAAACAGGTTTGCATTTGGATCTTCAGAAAATCAGCTTCCAAACGTGCTCTCTCTTCTTCAATTTGTTTGAGCAAGGCCAACTGTTCCTGTTTCTGTTGCTCTATTTGCTCGTACTATTGAGAAGAAAAAATGAGAGCGAATCTCCAGAACAGAAATACAAAGAAATCAGACACCCCTCTCAAAGACCCCCTCAAACAGCACCATACACAAAACTCTTCCTCTAACTTACAACAGAAATTTTATTGCTTGTGGCAGGTATTTCTGAATTGTAAGAGGCCTTGTAAAAACAGTTTCAAAGTTTATAAAAATAATTTTGTTTTACTGGCTAGATGTTTCTAATAGTCCCTGAATCCATTTACAATCACACTATTACCTGCTCTCAAATTAACAGAATGGATAAAATAAGAATCTAACCATTCAAGATACATTATCATTTTCCAGAGACTGCAAAATAAGTCCTTAAACTGAATTCAGAAATCTACTTTGCATTTTATAGAGCTTTTCATGAAGAGTTCAAACACATCTAAATGTTAATTCAAGCCTTACAGAGCCTCTGAAATCGCTAATGTATAACCACTTTAAGAGCACTCCATAAATCTCTGAAGTGGTTTGTTTACTTTTATTCTCTTTCCATGTACCTACCAGCTACAAATCACTTAGATCCACGTGTAGCAACAGCATATACACTTTTAGAATTGAAGCAGAGAAAAATTTCAAAGTATGGGCAAAGACAAACTGGACAACAGCCTTTAATGAGACAGTCTGAAGGGGGATTGTCAGGAAGAGTAGCCAGAGAACAAGCTAGATCTGAGAACAGGTACTGTCAACATAGCAACATATACACCTGGGCAGATGCAAAGGGGGAGAAAATGAACTTTAAAGAAAGTGACCACCATTCCACAAATGATCTACTTATCTTTATCTTCTCATTTTTTCTCTCCCCCCCCCCTTTTTTTTTTTTTTCTTTTTTTAACCAAAGCAATACCATTTTGACAACTTTTTGTTTCCTGAATTTCTGAACTTTACGTCTACAATTTAAGGCTTCACTAAGACTCTAATTTTGTCTTTTTATTTTTCTAAATTGACAAACCACCAAGTAATAGCTGGTAGGTCTCCATGGACGCAACAAAAATTAAAATACAATGAAAAGTATACATGACACATATAATGAGATGATATACAAAGCTATTATTTTCTAAATATAATAAATGTATCACTCATAGGCACAAAAGACTGTCTGTGTATGCTTCCTATTTAGCTGAAACAACAAAAATACTCAAGTTTTGCAAGCTTTTCCTGTCACTCTAAACACAACCCTACAGAACTTCCTATGTTATTACACAGGGTTAATAAAGTTTTCAGAATTGTGATTGTTGACTACATCCTCCTTAAAGCAAAAGTATTGATCTATAATTTGGATTCTCATTTAATCATAAGGTGGCACCCCTTGCCCATAGAACTTGTTAGATTTTAAGAAACTGAGGTTTTTCAACTGTATTCTAAATTCCAGATAGATCTTAGTAATTTTTTAAAAGTCAATACACAGATGCTGAGTATAGAAAACATTAAAGTTTAAGTGTTACAAGCATGTTAAAAGGCTTTCTGGCTGCTGTATAACCTAAAGCATTTTAAAGTCTTCTGTAAATTCTGGGGTTTTTGCACCATAATTAAGATAGGAATAAGTACACACATACTTACCCACTTTTGTCTCTCCTCTTCTAGTCTAATTTTAGCTGCTTGTTCTTGAGGATGGATTAAAGCCACATTTTCAGCTGCAACTGTATTTTCCAAGATTTTCACAGTGTCTAAAATATACATGTTAAGTGTAATTGCATTAAGAAGAGCATTGCATCTTCCTTACATCTTGCTTTACAGTTTCCCTATCTGTCTAAGTAAAATGTATACACTGCTCTTGACAAAATTACTATCTCCATCCCACTACTCTGCCTATCTCCCTCTGTAAGCTGGAAAAATCAGGGGTTTGTGTTATTTAAGCCTTTAATGGTCCTTTATCATGTGTCTTTCTTGAACATACAGTAATGGCCCAGCTCCATCAGGACTGAAGACTGCTTCTACCCAGATTACTCGGTAGCCTAATAGCAAGATCACCCTGAGGAATAAAAAGCACACCTAAAAGAGTGCCTAAAACTGGCACTCTTTGAGCCAATGATCTAAGATTTGGTTATTGCACAAAAAGCAAGTCTATCAGCTTCAAGTAGCAGCATTTTCCCCAAAGGCATGTTTTCACTTGTGCTGCCCTCTCTAATCCCCAGGCATTACACTGGTGTGTCAGTGTATACAATTGAACTAAATCACTTAATCTTGTTTAAGAAAAGCAAGCATCCTATGAAAGCAAAAAAACCCAAACCAACAAACCCAGAACAAACTTCATCTCTTTAATACTTCAGAAATCCCACTTCACATACAAATTCACCTAACCAAAACATTCAGCATAACCAAAACAGCACAAAAGATAGAAATGGGAAGTAACCCCAAAATGATTTGGCTACCAAACAAAATGCAATGTCAAATTGCTATTCCAGTTTTACAAAAAGGCCCAGAAGCAGAAATAAAACCCAACAAAACATGAGTTCAGAGACATCAGCTCATGCTTGTCTTCTGCATTTCTAGCTGTCAATCTCTGAAGAATCTGGCTTTTCAAGTTCAACAGGTACAGAACTTCAACACCCGATTTTGCACTGAGAATTCTACTCCTGGAGGCAAACACCTACTAAAGCGTGGCAACACCAAGTGTGACAACAATTTGGGTGAAAGTGAAAAAGATATAAAGATGTTTTGGACATCTTTTTTCCACGAGATCTTAATAGTCAAGTTGAACATAAGAGCAAAAACCTCTCCTTTTGGTTTCAGCAAAATCACAATGCCCTGTAGGTAAAGATAGGAGAACTGTACTTCCTGGCAACGTGACAAAACACTACCACTGCAAAATTCATTAACCAGCTTTGTTACAGTCCACCCTTACACGTCTTTTCACTCTTACACAAGAAATTTTGATGCAAGTATGTACCACGTACCTTTGGCATCACAAACTGTATCTTTCTGTTGCTCATAGTTATGTTCTAAATCACATGATGGTCTCTCTTCACTAGAAATTGTGCCTGATTCAATAGTTTCAATTTCATTTTGAATCTCTTTCTCACTTTTTGATGTCCACTCCTCTTTTTGGCTTCTAATTTTGTTCAGCAATTTCTTTAAAGCAAGTTTTGACTGAGGTTGGCGAGCTTTTGCTTCTTCATGATCTATAAAGAACATATGCTGTTAAGGCTTCTGGGTAACAAATATCCTTGCACCAAAAAAAAAAAACCCCAAAACCAAAAAACCAAAAAAACAAGTTTGTTTTTTTTTTTCTTTCTGTCTTTTCCTCAATGGCTTTCACACAGTTGGACAAAAAGCTCGGGTATATTATCAAGTTTAAAAACTTAACAGTATTTTCTCTTGCCTGCAAGAGAGCAGCAGTGATTTAGCTCTACTTTAAAAGAAGACCTAATCTAGTTGTAGAGTTTCACAGTCAGACAATTCCTAGACTGTACTGTTGTAGAAATATGCAGGGGCCTTGCCTGTATGTTCCTGCCCTTTCCTTCATATTCACACTGGCAATACAATGCATCACAGACCAAAAACCAGATTGTGACAGCAAAGGGATGAGGTAGAAACACTTGTCCAAGTAGTAAAGTTCACTAACACACTTCTTGTTCATATCACATTATCCTGTACATGCCACAAGCAAAGAATACACACACATATCCATGCAACTCTTTTGGCAGCCTACTCACAATATGGAGCAACTTGATCACAAACCTGAACATAAAGGACACACAATAAATAGACTTTCATGCAACATAAAGCTCTAACTTTGAAATGTTTGAAAAACAAAATTAAAAATATTTAAGTTCACATACTAGCATCACCCCATAATTTACACTAGTTATGTAAGAATAATTATGGCTACTAACAGTGTCATTCTCACAACAATTAAAATTATTCTCAGTATACTAATGAACAGAAATATATTAGAAAAAGAAGTCACCTTTACATTTTTAATTCATAATCATTAGAGTATTATAATCCATGATGAACATCACGAACCACTTGATAAGGAAATAATTCACAGGCATTAAAGAATTTGAGTACTTAAGATATTTTAGTCAATACTAAAGGTAATTTATTTGATACATTAAAATCACAGAATGTGATTTTACACAAAATGTGTAAAATAAATCTCTTCTACTATAAAACCAAGAAGTTAAATGTAAAGTTTAAAAGCTTTACTTTGTGATTCACTGGGGACTTCCTCTTCTATAACCAATCCAGATTCTTGCTGAGTATCACAAGCAGATTCTGGTTGAGTGTCACAAGCAGATTCTTGCTCCAAAGAGATATCAAGATCATTATCTTGAGATCTGTCAGAAGGAGCTGGCAAAGGTTGTGGCTCAAACTGCAGAATCAGGTCTCCTTGAATTTCTAATTAAAGAAACACAGTCACATAAAATGACCAGTTGAATAAAAAGCAAATGACACAGCAAGACTATATTCCTCATACAAATAGGTTGTTTCACAACAGATTTAATCCACCTATTTTTTATCCAAAATAGAAGACTCAAAATTGTTTAGATCATTAGCCATCTATTAATTCAGAAATTCTAAAGCATTTTCCATTAGAACATGCCACGTCTATCAAAACACAACTTTTTGTGTAAAGATGAGCCTTTTGTCACAAAGTAGCACACAGAAAATATTACACACAGGAGGATGCCAGTAACTTCATTAGGGAAAAGACACATCCTGCTCTGGCTGCTCACAGGGTGTGATGGATGCATTCGACCTTCCCTAACCAAACTAACAATAGTTTGTACAGGCTCCAAAGGAATAGCTGCACCTGGGTCAAGAACTCCTCATGGAAACCACAAAGGAGCAGAGCACAGCGAGCACTGATCCACATGAATATGAAACACCAATAAGCTAAGCAGTCACATGGATACCTCTCCCATAATAAGCTGTTTGACCATGAGCCAACCACTTTATCCCATAAATAGAAGAGCCTAAGTGAGAATTCTTTGAGCTTTCTCTGCTAGGCAGTGTGGCTGCATAGTGGTGATCTCCCCTTGAGCTGCAACGCCTCTCAAGGTTGCTCCCTGAAGCAACAGGATCTTCTACCAACAGATTTTTGGATGAGCCCCATTTGAGTTCTCCCTGGACAGCAATGGGACTGCATACCAGGTGACTCTCTCCTTGAGCAGGCACATCTCTCAATATTAACAGATACTAGTCTTTTGGCTTAAGTGAGTTTTAAATAGAATGAATCACTTTGAATTATAATATGCAATTGAGTATGCTGTTGACTTAGCTTTACTTCACATGAGTAGCTAGATTTGATGAAGCCTTAGGCCACAAGCTGTAATGTTTCACCTAGATTTGCTTAATTTGTACTGAACGTGTATCTACTTCAGCAACACAGGGCCTCCAGAGCCAAAACAGAGATAAGGAGGCTTCCAGGCTACAGCCATCAGCAGCAGCTGCAGCTAGACAAGGTAACTGCCTGTGTGGAGTCAGTGATGGAATTCAATACATAGTCACAAGATGTCAGAGCAGAATCACTATTGGATGAAAGGGTGCACAAAGTGTCAAGTCTGTGGGGAGGTTGGGGAATGGGGGGTGGTGAGCGTGTGTGTGAATAATCTGTAAGGATAAGTGCCCAGGGATTTCTTTGTTCAAGTTCATCCATCCCTCCTTGGAGGTACCCAACTTGAGCTGATCCTGCTGTTGTACTACTCGATAATAGAGTTGGTGTTTTGTTTTGGGTTGGTTTTTTTTGGTTGGTTGGTTTTGGTTTTTTGGAGGGTTTTTGTTGTTTGGGGTTTTTTTGTTTTGTTTTTGTTTTGTTGTTGTTGTCAGCTGGGTTTTGTATTGTTTTTTTTTTTTAATATATGTCAAGATTTGATGCCTAAGACTGCTCTGGGAAAGCCAGGATTTCAACTTGAGTGAACTAACACCAGACACCCAGATGGAAGGTAAGTTTGATAGCAAGCTGAAATAATGTCTAATGAAATCCATGCAGCTAATTTCATCTGTTATAAACTGCTGCCCAAGTCCAAGACCAAAACTGAATCCAGCTGCACCTAGACTCCTTTCTGAGAAGGAGTTTAGAAATCAAGGGAGTTCATTCTAAATGTGGCGAGCCAACAGGACAGCCTTCCTTACCCTTCTGTAACTCTACTCTGGGTAAGTAATTTAAAATCGATTCTAACTCAATTTTCCTTTGTATGTTTCTTACATGTAGTAATAGAGAGAACTTTGCCATAAAACTGTTAAGTCACAGTTTTACAAATTCATGTTAAAATAATTTTTGCTAATACCTTTGACAGCGATTCTTTAAGTGATCTAAAACACTCCTTCACAACACAGGACTGTCACAGGAGAGTTACTGATCACAGAGTCCAGGTGTGAAATCCTAGATGAGTCAATAGTTCTCCCACAATCACCTTACTAACTGAGGGATTAGTGCCTACAAGAGGTGAGGGGCACGTGGGAAGGTCATCTTGGGATTGTATGCTTGTTATAGATATTTAGGAGAGGAATCAAAGGCAGGAAAAGGAAAGGATCAAGTTAGTCTGTGGGGAAACAAGTGTGAGGAAAGAAATAAGGGGACAAAAGGGGCCAGTCAGTACACTTGTATGTCCCATCTTCTCACTAAATTCCACTTCCAGCTGTTTTCCTGGGTGAGAAACCCTCTATTTTACAACCATGTGTGTGGATGGATATATAAGGGCTGGTAACTGGACTAGAGACCAAAAGTCACAGGGGCACCTGTGTCCAGAGCACTGCCCTGCAGAAACCAGAATGAGTTGTTCTTATGTGGGTATGAGTACCAGCATGCAGTGGCTAGAAAACTGCAAGCCAGACTAGCCAGCAAGAATGGTAAGAAGCTTAGGAGCTAGGTATTAAGCAGCTGTAAGACTTGGCTGGCTACTGGAGAGGCCAGGAGACCTGCGAGTTGGCTAGTGGAGAGATCAGGAGGGCCAGGCCAGCTACAGGGGAGACTGTGGGGTCTCAGGGTCAACTAAGAAACCTGCTGGCACATGTGCCTGCATGTCAAAGACAACTGGAAACGAGGATTCAGAGCCACCTACAGGGCAGACCGAGTATTTAAGGTTAGTTAGCATAGGGGTCCATAGCATCTGCACGGCTGTGTGCACACATTCACATACCCAACACATACCAACAACCACCAAGTGGAGCAGCAGGCCTTGGGCGTTCATATGCCCACAAACTAGCAAGTGATGAGACTACGGATTGAGGGACAGTTGCTAGGTAAAGTGAGTGTCTAAAGCCACTTCTGAGCGAACCATAGTGTACACTTGGGCATATCAGTGCCTATATGGCCATGTGAGGTAACTGGAAGGCTACAGGGTCCAGCATGAATTACTGGGTAGACTGAATGTCTAAGACCTGTTACTGGGGGATCCACAGCGTGACAGGTGGAGTCCTGACATACGGGGGACAACTACTGGTTAGACTGTCTACAAGCAACTGCTGGAGGGATCCATAATGTACATACAGATATACATCCCACTAACAGGCCTTCATCCTGATTAGATGGATCAGTGAACAGGATAAGGCCATTTGTGCTATTTGTGTTTAATACAAGTGCTGAGTTTTCTGTGTTGGCCTGTGTGGCCAGCAACATGTATGTGTACTGAAAGCCTGTTCATGTGTGTGCCTACTGTGAACACACACAGAGCCTTGCTAGCAGTGGACCTGGGAACACAACTGCACTAGACTCTCCTCTGCTGGGCTACCAGGTTCAGCAACCTCCAACAAGTTACTTACTCCTGTCTTCACTGTACATATCTTCAAATGCAAACTCCAATTCTCTCTGCCATTCTTCTTTCCTTTCCATGCGTTTGTACGGTGGCACAAAAACTCGGGGTGGCATCTGTGCTACAATCTGTCTTCTGCGCCTCCGATCCAGATTCTGCATTTGCTCAAGTTCTCTCAGTAGTCTTTCCCTGTCCTTCAAGTATAAAGAAAGGATAACAAACATTTAGTGTTCACATTCAGTCGTCAGGACTGATAAAATACTTCCATTTGGTTACCACAAAGTTTGTCTAAACCTTAATGTTTGAAATTAACTTTCTTTTAGGGAGAAGGTGCTTCCTCATGAGAAAGCCCCATCTGACCTTTAAACACAAGTCATCAGTACTACCTAGATCTAATGTTAAATGAGACTAACCTGTAGGCTGACTTTCCTCAACAGAATTAAGTCTTCCATTTTACAAGGTAAACAAGTACTTCATTTGGCAAGTACTTTGTTAATATATACTTCATCAATTGCTACTTTTTAAGATGTGAACTAAATACTCTTTCCACCTTTGTATATGGAAGTTATTGAAAAGAAGCTCTCTAAAGTGTTGGGGATTTTTTTGTTTGGGGTTTTTTTTATTTTTTTATTTTTTTCCTGTTAACTTAAAGACCATCGGTAATATTTCCATAGTCCCCCATTTTAGTTAGGTTACTCATTCAAGACCAATCATCAATCAAAAAAATGGGAAGCTTTTCCTATTTATAACCTCCAAAAATACCTGTGAAAGTAACAGACAGTAAAATAAATTTCAGAGCATACCTCTAGCTACAAAGACCTTTCTCTATAGTTACACATTTACTTCTTAAAAAAACCAATTCCAGTATTTCCAGACTTATACATTAACAGAGCCTCAGTATTAAGTAAAAACTTTGAAAAGTTTTCCAAAAATGAAAAATAAACTGATGCATTCTTAATAATAAACTGGTTTTCCCCCTGAAGTACAGAATAATCAACTCCAACTAAAGCTCATGTGGAAATGTAGAGCTCATCGTGGATTAAAAAAGTTTAGTTTGATTATTACCAATTGGTTAATAGCTCAAACATTAAGATAAAAAATAAAAGGATGTTCTTTCATTCTCCCTCCTTAGATAGCCAAAATAAGCAACCAGTTTGATGGTTTTTAAAGCAGTCTGAAAAATCCATTTAATCCATCAATTTTTCTCCTGTAACTATAATACCTTTACTAATCACCTACATACAACTTACCTAACACCAATCATTTTGACATTTAAAAAAAAAAGGGCACTACTACTTTGCCTACCTGAGCCAAATGGACCTTCTTCAAGGCATGACTTCCTCTGATATGTGCTTTTTCAAACTGCTCTTTTCTCTCCCTCTCTATCTCTCTGTGTAGTTCCTCCAAACGTTTCCCTTCTTCAGCAGCAGCTAACCGAGCATCTGTCTGGCAGTCAATCAATAGTTTATTCCCTGAAGTTCTTTGTGGTAGTTTAAAACATATGTAACAATAAAGAAATGAATAATTCTGCAGC
Source organism: Megaceryle maxima (assembly GCA_024605025.1). NCBI lineage: Eukaryota > Metazoa > Chordata > Aves > Coraciiformes > Cerylidae > Megaceryle > Megaceryle maxima. The sequence continues at coordinate 5,550 of JANHGN010013513.1, read as the reverse complement.
AAAAGCAATTAAAATATACAATGCCATAGGAACACCCTTTAAGGTTTACAATTCTTGGTTGCAAGGAAGATCAACATATTTTTACCTATAAAAAAATTTCACATTTACATATTTCATAAGTGAGGTGTCAAAATGTTCTAGTTTCAAGCTCTACCACAGACAATCATTGGTACAATTTTTTTTTATAGCAGGGTTGTGATTTTTCCTACAATACAAGGTAAAATGAATAATGCAGTCGATATTACAGATTGACTATACCTATCCTGATGGTTTTGTTTTAAACAAAGGCAAAAACAAATAGAAAATGCTTCTGGATTTTTATTTTTTCATTTGGGAAACCAGAAAAAAAAAAATCTACAATTTGTAAATAAGAAAAAAGAACAAAGAAACTAAAAACTTATGAACATGTGAAAATTAAGAAATGCTTCAGAAAAAAAAAAGAAAAAAAAAATCACTGCTTATAAGCAAGGCTATAAAGACTAACATTTTGTAATTCTTCTTGACAAAATTGAGCAGTCTACATTATCTCCTCTTACTGTTTAAGCCTAGTCCTTCAAATGTGAAGGAAACCTAAAACTTCATTCACTGAAGAAAATAATCACAAAAATAAACAATTGAGAGAGCTTTTCTTGAGTAAACTTTCCCATGTGGCAAAAATCTATTCATTGTTCTTTTTCCCCAAATTAAACTTTTGCCATTCTGGCAAGCTAATATCCTTGACTGCATGAACACGTGAACACAAATAGAAGGTAAAGATGGGAGCACATAGATAAAACGAGGGGAAAAGAAAAAAGAATGACTGTAACTGTTGGTTCAGCATAAGCCACAAAGCAGAGGATTTGAGTGTCCTAACATCACACCAGTCTTATGATCTCACCTCCTTACAGAGGTCTGTTCACATGGGACTGTCAGGTGTGATGCCACAAGTGACCGAGCACATAACAGGCCTTACAAATTTCCCCGATTAGCAAGCTGTGTCATGGTAGCTTTATACAAGTTCATATTTTTAAACAAGTTGTAGAAAACTGAATTGCTGATATGCAGACACTGTATGTAATATAAAGCAAGCTTTATGGAAGCATGTATCACAAACACTTGGAATGAATCACCTGCTCTCCAGCCACTTCTCTGTCCACGTAAGGTTCGGAAATGTGATAACGCGTAACAGAAAAGTTGTCAGCACTATAGGGCTTCACTGCAGGAGTCTTCTTCACTTCAAAATTCTGGGAAGAAAATTACAAGTATAGCTGTATCAGAAAACAGTATCTCTGACAAGGCAATTAAATAGAGAGTAACTGATCTGTACGCTTAAATTAGTGTTAGTAGTATACAGTAGTATAAAAGAAAGCCACCCACCTCCAAATTCTCTCCTGAAAGTGTTATTGTTTAAAACATTACATACATTTAATAATAAAACACATCACCACAAGGCAGATGTAGAAGGCTTAACAACCGTGAGCATCTAACAGCCTAAGGCAAACTCCTCCACTCAAACTGACCCAGAGAGCTCTACCTTCATGTTCCAAAAGCATTAGCTTAAATTAAAGGCACTTGAGTTTAATGTACTAATACACATCCCACTTAAAGGCTCTCACACTTACCTCAAAGCAGGGCAAACACAGATCCACAACATAACACCACCTAATAGAAAGTAACACTTAAGTACATATTTTCTTTATGAAACTCAGAACTGATGCACCCAATTTATCAGTTCACTGGGAAAAAAAAAAAAAAAAAAAAGAGAATTTTCCGTAACTTCATGAAAAGTGTCTGTTCATGTAACACAAAGTATTTGGGCACACTACTACATTTCACCTCGTCTGAAAAAGTTTGAACACTGAGGGACCAGACCAGACCTCCTCTTTGCATCAGCCTGACGTTCTCAGCTCATTTAGGTAACTCAGTATTTTGTAAGACCTGTTTTCATACTTCCAACATCTCCTCCATTTTTCTCTCAGCTTCCTCTTCCCTAGACGTTCTCCTAAAAAAGTACTCTTACCCACATTAACCAAACAACAAGTTTCATAGCTCAAGTGGTTTAAGACTAACATGACACATACACAAAGAGCAGCGTTAAGTCTCGGAATATCACAAACATCTCGATGTAAGAAGAGGCATACAAAACTTCAGTATTTATTTGCTATTTTATAAATACTACAAAATGAAATCTTTAAATTAAATTCTATTAATATGCAACTAGCTTTAACCTTACCAACAGAACTTTAGTAATTTACTTTATGGTTCTTAAGCAAACAGATATTATTTTAGTGAGCACAAAAAGAAAAGTATGTACAAATAAAAGTGTGGTTCTTGATGGCATGCTTTTATTTGTACATAATGCTGTTTAAAAACTAGTAACTTTATTAATAAATTCCAACACTTCTAATAGATCATCATTAACCTAAGACACTTGTAGATACTGATCGTAGCTCTGAAAACAGGAAGTCCCCCACCTAAGCCTCACCAGCCGGGTCACCGACTGCTTGACATACACTGTTACTTTCAGAATGCGTAATTAAATGTAAACCTTCTGAACAATAATAAAAAACCCAAACTAATTATTAGTTTCCGATTTGTTAACTTTATGTTTTGTCAATCACATCTCCAGAATTTTATTCAAAAGCTGTTAAGATGTGAGAATTATGCTGGAAGCTGCAATATCAAAACCAATTTAGGTTGAAAAAAATACTACCTGTAACATCATTACACTTTGTGGTGAAAACACTGCAGTTAAGAATCTGTCCATACTTCTGTCAAAACTCCCCCCTCCTTTTTTTTTTTTTTTTTTTTAGTTTTCCTAAAATGTGCATAGTTCTATGCTAAAATCTGGCAAAACTGGAGCAGAAAAATATTGTGAAATGAAAAAAAAAAAAAAAAACCAAGCAAAGAAAACCAACTCTACAAGTGGTATGAATACTCCAGGAGAGTATAGTAACATTTTTAGGTTGTATTTCCGTTACATAAACACCTTATAGAGCATATAAATAAAAAAGTTCTTAAGAACTGTGACACTTGTCACCAAAATGGTGTTTAAATTTTAAGTTCAATTAAGTAGCTTAACAGTTAGTGTAACTAAATAAGGCCCCGAGTCATAAAAACCATTCTTCTGAGAATTAAACTTGTTTATGACAATATATCTAGAATAAAAACACTTCTTTTGTAATTGGGTAAAGTAGCAATAATAAAAGTATCTTCAGAAAATGTTTCTTAGTAATCCTGCAATGAACTAACACTGCCCTAGCTCCATTTTATTCAATTTTATTCAATTGTTATTGCAACAGAGCATCAGATTATGATTATAGTTATGTTTAATAAGCTCTTTATGTAAACTGCTTCAAGAAAATAAGCATGCTTATGCAGATGACCTCGTAATTTGCTGCAATTCGCAGGATTTAAAGTTAAGCTATTCAAATTCAGTGCCTTTTGAGCAATACATTTGCAAGACAAAGGCCCAGATTTTTCTACCCCTGAAACTGACAGTTAATATCTTTTGTTTTCTCTCTCTATGCAGAATTCAGAATAAGCCACAGCTCTAATCATCTCTAATCTTTCAATTACTTAGTATTTACCCCATGCAGTACATGGCACCCAGTTACTCTTCCAAGAAAATTAACTTTATTCCTCACCCTGTGCCCTCCCAGCAACACAGGCCTATGACAAAAGGATTAAAATCCATACAGAAATGAAAACTAGGAAAAAGGCTCAAAGCATCTAGTCTTTACATGGATCAAACTGACATGCTGTGTTATATTTAAGCAATGCAATCTCTTTCCTTGACAAAAATCCAACACATCTGCAGAACTGCTGATTCAATTTGCCATTATCAGAGCATGAACTTCTTAAAAGAAACAAAACCCACATATTGTAGAAAATCCAGATGTTTGCAAACTCTGCTAAAAACAGTTAAAATTACATTTGGTGAAAAGTGAGTAAAGGACATTTGCTCATGGGTGGAAATGCATTAAATCATAGAATTTCAGGAAAGGAAGTTAAGACTCTGCAATTATTAGACAGGGTGACCCAGACCTGTCATCCAACAGAAATGCAAATGCAATTGCACCAGAACCTGGGGAAACACGAACAAAGTCTCCTTGCTTGCCCTGCTGAAAAAGAGACTAAAGAATAAGAAGGAAATTCTGCATTTGTAAAATGGAAAGAGAGATGCGTTACTGAGGTTGATCAGTGAAATGTATTCCATGGTACTGTACCCTTTTAACTATAATATCATCTACAAATACGCATGTTAACTGCTACCGACTTTCAGTCACCATTAGAAGCTTGTTTGGTTTTGTTTTTATTTTAATAGAAAGCAAGACAAAACACATCCTAAACTGTGACAGTTACTAGAAAGCAACACTCCAGCGTCTCATGCTTTTCCAACAATGCCAAACTGAGCAACACCAGCTTATGAAAACCAGGAAATGAAGAGTCAAAGTTTTAACTGATACAGTCTTCATCTGCTCTACAGCAGATGCACTGGGTACATCTCCTCCTCTGCGTTGTTCCACACAACAGCAGCATGAAAAGTGTTTGAGTTTTGCTGAGCTGTACCATACAGGACCTCATTCCATCTGTTCTAAATTCCAATATTACATATACTTCACCAGAAACAACCCCAAACAGCCAGTGAGGAGATCTACAGGAAAGAATTTACATAAACACTCCTCCTAATCATTCTGAAAAGTGAGAGGGTCAAACCTTACAGTTTTCCCAGATATATCAGTACCAAACCCCTATCATCCAACACACTGACCTATACATAATGTGCTGGATGTAGCTGGGAAAAGCTTTGATAACATCACTGGCTCTGAGAGGGACTAGTACACCTTAATTCTTTCTTTTTATTCCAGTGGTATGTATATTCCTGAACCTGAAGGTCTGAAAGGGCACAACACCATATAAGGCAACTTCAACTCTGTGTTATTAAAGTTCTGTTACATTAAATATGCTAAAAGTTAACTCCAAAGTAAAAATGCACATAATCTTCGTCCTGCAGTTCAGATCTGCAGGTCTACAGTAACTTCTATACCTATGCAGAATCTCTCTGAAATCAAAGCAGGAGGTACAAAGTTGCCCCCTAAACAGGGTACACCATAGAATTGAAAATGTAGGTTTTATCTATTTGCATCCCCCATAGCCTTAGGTACTGGTTTCCCATGAAAATTAAACAGCTTACTCTACATTTGGTATTCCCTACAAGAAATAATGAAGCCTTGAAGAAACAATTAAGCCCTGACGGAGTCAAACCTGGCCAGGGACATTAAAAATAACAGAAAAGGATTCTACAGGTATGTCAAAGAAAAAAGAAAATCAAGAGAGAATGTGGGGCCTGCATCCCAAGACGGATGCAGGTGACCTGGTTATCAAAGGATATGGAGAAGGCTGAAATACTCAATGCCTTTTTTGTTTCAGTCTTCACTGGTAACCACTTGAGCCACGCCACCCAAGTCACAGAGGGCACTGGCTGGGTCTAGGAGAGTGAAGAATCACCCAGGGTAGGAGCAGATCAGGTCCGGGAACACCAAGAGAACCTGAAGGTGCACAAGTCCG
>JANHGN010013512.1:0-44501 GCA_024605025.1 Megaceryle maxima | reverse complement strand
GGGTTAGGGTTAGGGTTAGGGTTAGGGGTTAGGGTTAGGGTTAGGGTTAGGGTTAGGGTTAGGGTTAGGGTTAGGGGCATGCTGTGAGGTTATTATTAGAACGAGAGAACAAGACTTTCAAATTAGTGAAGTGAAACAGTGTCAGAGCTCCAGGGTTGGGAAGCTAAGAGCAACCTCTGAGCCAGAATCAGGCTCTTTCCAGTACTTGCAGAGGCATGGAGAGGAAAGTAATAAGGATTAAAGCTGGGTCTGGATGTGCAGATGCTGAATGTCACTGCATCCAATTGCAACTCATTATCACATATAACTCAACCTTAATTTGGCAGCTCCTTGCAGGCAGTAATTAGAGTGGGCTGCTGTGAAGAATGGTGAGATCTCATTTGGTCACAGCATTGGTCAAGATATTAATTGCCTGACTGCAAAGTAGTGCTGCTTTAATTGAGAAACAAGTCTCACAGTATAAAATCTGACAGAGCCTTGAAAGCCTCCTGTGTTTTTTGAGAGGTTGCATTAAAAGAAATGGGTCTGTAATGTCTGTAAAGCTGAGAGCCATTTCACACTGGGAATTCATCTCCTATGTTAATTTGTCAGCTTGTGAATTTTGAATTTTTGGGTCTTGTCATCCTATCATTTGGAAGCGGGGAGACCACGTCTGTTTCTGCTGTATTGTCAAGCTGGAACCATGCCTGGCTAGCTTCTGCATAAGATGGTATGAGGACATTGGACATCCTGCACTAGCAAAGTCAGACCATTCCTCCTTGGTATCCACTTTGCTTCTGCAGTTAAGTGTCAGAAACATTTTGCTATTCTCTCATCCAGGTTGTATCGATGGCTTACAATAATGACATCATCTAAGACCTCTTAAGAGCCACTTCAGATCTTTCCCAAGCAATATCCATGTTGCCTTCCAGCCTTGGGAAATTCTGGCCTGGCTTATGCAAGTGCCAAAGCCCTTCAGCTTCCGCTGTCATCAGTATGAGCTGCAGGTGCTTTTCACTTACAAGGCCACCTTTCCCGAGATGTGTGATGAAGAGAGCACATACTGATTGATGTGAAGATCAGTGTTTAGTAGTAAAGGAGAAAGGTTGTAAGTCCTTTCACAGGTGGGATTTGCTTGCTGAGTTCAGCACGAGAACTTACTGCTTCATTGTGATTGCAGTGCCTAGTGTCACCAGGAAGCACTGGACATGTAGCTGGTACAGCGAGCAAAACTCATTCTCCATAATGCTTTAAGGCAGCCATACACCAACCAATGGGAGATGAATTGAAATGTACAGCTGTGCTTTTCCCTTTTTGTTCTTCCCCCACCTTGGAATTGCCATAGTGCCCCCAAGATGAAATGTCCGAATCCGGGCAGTCCTCAGCAGCTGCCACACCGAGCACCACTGGAACCAAGTCCAACACTCCCACGTCATCTGTGCCCTCTGCTGCTGTCACACCCTTGAACGAGAGCATCCAGCCCATCAGTGAATACAATGGCACGACCAAAAGCAGTAAGAGGGCACGAGAAAAGCGGAACAGTCGGAACATGGAAGTCCAGGTCACGCAGGAGATGAGGAATGTCAGCATAGGTATGGAAGCTGGAACTTGGGTACTTTGTCATTAGAGTAGTTGGTTTCTCAGTGCATGTGTCCCTCTATTACAGGAAGAGGCTGGGAGACTGAGGAGTAATCAGCTTGATAAGTACAGAATTTGAGGTAGCCTTACTTAGATGCCTGAGCAGGACTATACTAATTGGATGTTGGCAATTTTCTGGGTAGCGAGATTTTAAAACATTAGTAATATATTAATAGTTTCACAAATATGCAAGATGGGAACAGGTTATTGAGTTCAGTCCCCAGCAGCTGCATTTAGCCATGTCAATAGAACCTCTTTCATGAACAGCCAAGTCCCATCTTAAGTCTAACTGAGCTTTTGGAATGCTGTTTCTGGACCTCGTCAATATTATAGTTTCAAGCTTCCATTAAGTATTCTCTCTGGATTTATTTGTAAGTATTTTATATCTAGTTGTTCATACACCAAATTTGTCAGTTAGGTTAAATAATTATTTTTCCTTCAGTGTGTTTATCTCCCACCATGACTTGTTTAAAAATAGCAATTACATCCAACTGTTTTTCTCAGCTAAATACACTGTTTTCTTTTAGTCTATTTTTCATATAAGAAACCTTCTAAATCTTTAGAAGTTACAGTTGTTTTCTTTCTGCTCCCTAGAGTCCTTCAGTAATTTGAATTCAGGGCTTCTTGTCAGGAAAGCCATTGTCTAAGCCTTTAGCACCAGGTTGTTTAAAGGACAATGGTGTAATAGTGCAATAACATGATAAAAGCCCCTTCCTGTGCTTTTTAATATAGCTGTGCCAATGCAGTGTCTGAGCAACTCCCAGCCTGTATTGTATTTAGACTTACAGCAGCCTTCAGACATGAGAAGCAGTCTGAGGTGATGAACTTGCATAGAGGGGATGTAAAACTAGCTGAAGATCGTAAGGAAAATCTGTGCAGTAGCACAGGGATGAGCATAGGTCTCCGAGGTTAGCATCTGAACCAGATGGTCATCAGTTTTCCTAATACAGAGGAAATTCCTCTGCTGACATTCACAAGCTGGTTCCTATTAAATTAAGACTATAAAACAACATGTAACATCTTTTGTTGTAGCATTTGAATGAGAGTTGTCATGACTGAGTCCCATTCTCTATGTGTATTAGCAGCTGAGGAGGTCCCAGGGTCACAGATGTCAGTCTGCCCAAAACTAGTGTACTTGTCCATAAAAGCAGATGCCTATGCCTTCTGCATAGGCAACTGTGAAATTGTTATCTGCTTGGTGATCTTGGCCAAGGCAAGTCAGTATAAACATTGGTATCAGAGGGGCTGAGCACGGATGTCAGTAGTTAGAATACCCTGTAAATACTTACCCTTATTTTTACAGTTGCTGCTTTACAAGCTTGTTTACTATCAGTAACTTTCTTTGGTCAAAGTCTGCTCTCTTCTGTATCTGTGCAGCTCTGAAATAATTGTGCATGTGAAAGCTTCTTTTTTCTTGGTGGAAGTACGTTCTGGAATCTGCTCAAGGCAGATAGTTTTATCTTTCCTATGTGCATTGCATATTCAACCTTTCAGCTATTTCTCATACGAAGTGCAATATCAGATCTCTGTGCTGAGGAGAAACACAGATACTTGAATTTTAATTAGGTATTTTATGCATATATAATCAAAATGTCTGTCAGTGATGCACATCTTAGAGCTGGACTACCAAAAAAAAGGTACCCAAAGGTATTTGCAGAAAAGCTTCCCATCTTGAAAAAATAAAGAAAAGGAAGCCTCTGTTGCTGTAAGCTTGAGAACCATTGGTGTATGGATGTCTGCTTTGGCAACAGATACACATTATGCTTTGTCTTCAGACATAGCATTAGTTTCCAGCTGGTGCACAGTGCCAGCCTAAAAGAATAAAATCAACACTCAAGTTGTTATGGGCTTTGTATATTTGGCTACTGATGCCATTTAGAAAGGTGAAAATTTCACATCTAACATCACTGAGGGACTAACACAGTTTACAAATTAGGTCTTTAATACTTCAAGGATTTCTTGCATGAACAGATACTGTGGTCATATTGCTTGTTTAGAACAAGTGCAGGTCTGAGCTTTTGAACAGTTTGGTATCCAATAATTGTGACTTGTCAAGAGGAGGAAGTTCCTCATTCTTTAAATTCTGGCGTCAGGCTGTAGATTATACAGAAGCCAGAGTAGATTTCATGTATCAATTTTTAAGTTAAATTTCACTGTAATGGTTATCTAAACCAGTTGTAGACTTGAGAATTTTACATCCTGTAGATGTCCTGATCCTGTAGATCATATGTATTGTCTTACCTAGGAATGGGCAGCAGTGATGAGTGGTCTGATGTTCAGGACATCATAGACTCCACTCCAGAGCTGGATATGTGCCAAGACCTCCGCCTGGAACGCACTGGTAACAGGTACTGATTGTGACTTTTCACTGTGTGCTCTGTCGCTTGGTTTTATGAGGAGTGAGGATTAGATACTGTGGCTCACACAGAGTTCAAGCTGCAGCTGTTTGAGAAAGTTCATGTATTCTGTGTAATGCATATATGAGGGGTCCTGGCCTTTGAGTACTCCAGAGAAGGCAAATATCTGCCGGTAATCTGCAGAAAGATCTGACCAGCTAACTCGGAACTGGGCTTGTTTGTTTTCCTGGATCTGGGAGGATGAAGAAGTGGAGCAATAAAGGGTTTAAGACAGGCAAAGAAGACATGGGCTTAAGTGACCAGGAAGAGGGAAAAGATGCATTTGTCTAATAAGAGATCAGTTCTGAATTCAGTTTTAAAACCTCAAGCTTTTTTCAGTTCTAATTTTTTCAAGCATTTGAAGAGCAGGAGCAGGGAGCGATCCCAGTCCTGCAGGTTCTGAGCAGAGAGGGCAGAGGACTGCTAATGAGCTCCATCAGCAGCCCCAGACAAGACAAAGGAATGAATTAGGGCCCAATGCTGCCCATGAGCAGCAGGAGAAGGGCACAGGGTTGAAGATGGGTACACCTACAGGGTAGATCAGAGAAGGACTGAAGGCACAGGCCTGAAGTGAAAGGGAGCCCTTGGACCAGTGAGTGAGTGCATGTCCCAGGCGAGGCTGGTTAGAGCAGTTTTGACCCATCAATGCACTCAGGACATTGATAGAGTTCATTAAATTAGCAGACTTTTACTGAATTACTCTGCTGCTCTGGTTCCTATCCATCATCTGTTTTGTGCTAAATAGAAGGCTCCCTGGTGGTTATTTTTGGCACCATATTTCTGTGGGGCATGTATTAGTGCAGAGTTACTAGTCTAGGTAACTTGATTCATCTTTACTAAGGTCAGGTGCTTAATTTTACAGGATACATTAATTTTTACCCTCTTCCAGTGGGTAATTGGGCACTACACCAGCAGAAATGACCCCCTAGCTCTTACAGGTATACAGAAGATAGTACTCTGCCAAAATTAAGGCAAGGTTTTCTCACCGGATTTGCTGTTTTGAGCACCCTCATCGAGAAGGGTATGAGCAGCAATAATAGATGCATTTCTCAACCGTGAAGCCACATGCAGTTAATGCATATGGGTATGTAGGATGTATGGGCAATTTTTAGCATCAGGTGCAGGAGGAATCTAGGTAGCTGAAACAGCTCTGTGTGGGGAAGACAAAAGTGATTGATGAGATCAGGTGGAAAATTAATCAAGCCCAAGGAAAAGAAGGGAATGGGAGAGGATTGCTGCACTGGAAGCTCTTCAGGCAGTGATGTCTAATCCAGGTAGTGAGACTGGAAGCTATAGGAGACACAAGCTAACTTGTGCTTGCTGCTTTGAAAGCAGAATGCTTTTGAGATACATAAAGCTTCTGAAAGTTCAGTGCTGAAGAGGTAGACTCAAGCTGAATTAGGTCTTCAGGTAAGATGCTGACTGCTGGCTGCTTTTTGTCACTTGTGATGTCCATTAGACTGTGTGATCTGATTAATTGTGGTACAGTCACAGCACCCATTTCTAGTTCCTCAGTGCTCTTAGATATCTGGGTAGCTGTAATTTTTCTGTAATTAAAAAGAAGCACTTCCCCCCCCCCCTTTTCTCTGCAATGTCAGAGGCAGCTACCACACTCCATTTGTAGCATCCAGGCTTTATCACCAAAACTTAATTTATCTGAAAATGAAGCCACAAAACTTGAGAGAATCTCCAGTGGTACTGACCTTTCTGATAGAGTGCTGGAAAATGGCAGAGACTCTCTTTGCACTAGCTGATTGCCCTCATAGAAGGCAGGGCACTTAGAAGTGTTGGTACCCACATTAACACCATTTTTTAGAGTAGACAGCAATAATCCCAGCAGTTGCCTCACCTCCTGTAACAGTTGGATTTTTTTTTTGTTGTTTGAACCATGAAACTGTCAAAAAAAATGGTACAAAAGATATTAAGAGGTGGAAACATGCTCCCATATGATATGATTAGAAAACATTAACATTGATTTACCTTTAATGAAATACATTTTGATGATATATAAAGAACTATTTCAGTGCCTAGTCTCACATAAAGAAGAAATGAACTCTTCAGGCCCATTTCACTTACTAGTTGTTGAAGAAAAAAGGACCATTGCCATTTTCAACAGTTGACTCTTTATCTGATTTTACTGCTGTCTAAGTGTCCTGGTTTGAGTTAGAACTATCTAAATTGATAGGAGTGTGGGAATCTTTGCAAGAGTCTGAAAAGTCAGAGCAGAGAGCTTCTGTGAGTTGAAATATTTTTATTAAATATTGAATAGTCATTAACTATTACTATTTAAAAGAAAGTAATCTGGACAAACTTTGAGATTATACATGACAGCTACTTGTCCTTGATATGGGGAATAAAATGTTTTTTTCTTTACTCAGAATGATTCCTGAATTGGCCCATGTTGAACAGGTGTAATGCATGCTTAGGGTTTGGATCACAGTGATCTGGGATGCTCAGTATTTCAGAGCAAAATGTTCTAGCTTAAATGTTGCCAAGTAACAAGTGTTCCTGTTTGTTTGTTGTTTGTTCAACAGCCCAACACAGGGGATTGTGAACAAGGCATTTGGCATTAACACAGACTCTCTGTATCATGAACTTTCTACAGCAGGGTCCGAGGTTATTGGTGATGTTGATGAAGGAGCAGATCTCCTAGGTAAAAACTTGTTTAGAATCATTCTCTTTTCTCTGGTACAATGACAACTATATTAAGCTTTTAGAAGCACTGAAACTGTATTTATTTTCAGAACATGGATGTTCAGCTTTTTAAAAAATGGCATGGAAATTGAGACAGTACGTGACTGAAATACATGCCTGCGGTACAGTAATGCTTACCTACAAAATAACTGTTGGGTAACTTTTAGTTGGGTTGTCTTTATTTGTGTAAGTTGTAAAGTATTTTTCTATAGGATTCTCTCACACAAACAAAAAAAAAAAAATTGTTCCTTCTGCTCCTTCCCCCAGGTTTCCCCCCTGGTAATCTTACATACTAGCAATTTCACTTGGAATAAAGTGTTTGTTTTAAATTTGCACAAAAAGTAACTCCTTTTGTTAAGTTTTTGAAGTTTAAATGGTATGGAAATATTATGGTCTGTATTGCAGTGTTTATCTTTTTATAGTCAGTGTAAGAGATGTAGTAATTCACTTTTTAGGTTGATTTTGAAGGAACTTGTAATACCTGAAGTATGGTTGTATTTTGTATTCCTGACTAGGACTTTGAAGTGGTTGGAGAAATAGCTTTGCCCCACATAGCACTCTGAGCCTTTGCTGTACTTTTTGGTATGGGACTCTTGAGTATCTAGACTTTAATTCATGACAGAAGTGAAGCATCGGAAGTCCTGCTGACTGTTTCCCTGAATCAGGACAATATGAGTTTTTGGTTTACTGCTTCATGTAGGGAGCCTTAGGAGAGAAGAGGACTCCAACAATATGCCTTTTATACATGTAGTAGCAAGAGATCTGACCTGAAAGTGTACATTTCCTTTTTAGTTATTGCTGGTGTAAGCATATGGATAATCTTTTAAGTTTGGTTCTGTGTATACGTCCAGAACAGGATGAGCTGAATCATGTCACAGATATTCAGCAGCTCACCTTCACAGAAATTAAATTAGGAAGGTACTTTTATCAACTTTGAATATGAGTCTTGTATCAGGACCCTCTAAAAGGCTGTGTTTCTGCTGAGAGGATAGATTGTACGCTATTCACCGTAGACTTCACCATGAAGATGTGGACTGAATACTGGAAAGGAGGTTAATACAATATTTCTTGCTCTATATATCTAAGACAAATTATCTGTGAAGTTATTACTGTTACAGGCAATAGTGTGACTGGAATGTAAGCACAAGATCCAGACTATCATCAGAACGCTTCAAGTACCTTTTTGATATGTATAGATTTGTGGGTTTTTTAAGAAGCACAGTGCTAGCCCTGCAACATGCAAGAGAGCTCTCATGCATGGATTGATGACTGTTGGCTTGAAGTGTTAAAAAAATTTATTGTTTCATCTCTAACTTGAGATTGACAGAAGAAAAAGTTCTACGGAAGATTCAGGTTGAATGCATAGGCTTTCTCTGCCTGCAGTTGGAGACAATGTGCAGATACTTACAAAATTAAAAATTGAGAAGGAAAACCAAGATTTCCAGCTTTAAAAATCCCCTGGATGTTAGCAATCATTGCAGAAGGGCTGGGACTCCTGCTTAAAGCGAAGATGACAGTAGGAACTACTTACGACAGTTAAAGCTTCATCTACCTGCTGTGATTTTCTGGTTTGAGCAGAGCAGCAAAACTCTTACAGGTGGTCACACGGCAGGCTATTAGAATAGGAAGGTGTCTCCTGATTCCTCTTCAAGCCTGAGAGATGAGCTGTGATGAAATCTGGTAGTTCTGTGAGTTTTGTGTGAGAAATGTTAATCTAATGAATCCTTAATTATTGAGTTCTGGCTACAGACTCTGTCCACATAAAAGTGTTTCTTAAAATGAAGACATGTTGCAAGGATGTACAGAGGGAGGAAGGCAGAGAGAGATCTTAGAGGTCATGTCTCTGACCAAGAAATGAGATTTTTTTTTTTTGGATTTGTGCAATAGAAAACACTAAGAAAGTCTGGTAAAGGTGGAAGCAAAAGGCTAGATCTTCATACTGACAGATCTGTCAACATTATTAAAAACTTTGCCTATTTTTTTGTCAGAGCAGTAGCTGTCAGGCAAGTCTGTTTCTTCAGTGGAAAATCTCATTCTTTGTGAATATCTACAAAGAGGTCAACATCTCTTGGTTACAAAATTTGCACTCTTTGCAATTTTTTAATATAAAATAATGAACAAAATATGTGGTTTTCACACACCTAACCCCCTCTAATACTGCTTTGCATATACATGGGTTTGTATATGAATTATTCTGGAGAAAAATGTTGAGTGAGAGCAATCTTTATTCACATGTGGTAATTATAGACCAAATTCCCTTCTTTCTCACTATGGCCTTAGGAACACTAGTTGGCTGTTTTTCTGTGTATTCACTGTTAATCACAGGTTCTTACCTCCCCAACCTGGGTAGACTTCCCCTTCTCCCATCTCACCCTTCCTGTTCTTCCCTATCCCAAGAGTTTCTGGATGCAAAGGAGCACTGGCAGGTTAGTTGTGTTCTATGGGCAGGTCCTTCTTTCAGTTTTAGGATGCCCAACTGCGTTTGCTTTGGAGTTTAAAACCTACCTTCAAATAACAGGGAGTTTGGGTGAAGACAGAAATGTAGCCACATTAGAAGTAAGTTTATGTATAGTTTTTTGCACAGAGATTGAAATGGGAGTATCAAACTGAGTCCTACCACTGCACTGAAAAAAAAAAAGTTCTTAAATGCAACTAATTATCTCTTGCAAACTGAAGCATCACTGGAATGCACATTTATTACCAGATCTATTTGCTAAAATCACAAGGGGAGGGGAAATGAGAAGGTAGTGGGAATAGCTGTTCTGCATTTAGTGGTACATGACCACATAAAGAGAAGATAAAGGTTTATCCAGTTCAGGAAGATGTGATTGCCTGAGATTCATGTCTGGAAAACTGGGGGTGGCCAAGGCATGTGGTTGCAGTTGCACCACAGGTTACCCTCCCTTGATATTTTTTTTTTATGTCCTGTATGTAGAGTCATGCCATCTACAGTCATGGCAGGTCGTGTCCTTACTATTTCATGCCTTTTGACATTGAAATGGCTGAATCATTGTTAATTTTTTTTTAACAAAATTTTTATTTTGTTGGTTTCAGTCACTGATTGACCCTTTTTTCACTTCCTTTTTTCCCTTGTCTCTCTGTGCTTCGCTGGACATGGCCCATAGGGGAGTTCTCAGGTGTGTATCTCCTCTGCTCAGTTTCCTTTCTTGTTTCTTTTTACCTTGTTGAGGTCGAATGACGTGGTATACACGTGTGATACTCCCCTGCTCTTGTCCAAACACGGTTGGCTTTGCTGACTTCTCCTACCTTCGCCTTGCCTGGTTGCCTTGCATCTGTGGGTCCCTGAGCAGCAGGATACCCCCCACTCTGCTGACACGCCTGCTGTGTTTCAATAAGCTTTTCTTGTGTGGCTTTATGCAGGTTTGCTCCACTGTGTTACACTGGCCTGTCACTAAAGGTCTTGGGGCTCAAAGTTTTTTTTTTTTCCTGTCAGGACAGGTGCTGTGCTCGGAGCAGAGCTTGGTACAGGACTGAGTTAGCTTCCCACTGTCCTCTCAGTGAACCACCCTGTGAGGATTTCCTCCGTGTGCATGGTGGCCGCTGTGGGTTAGTTGATGCATACTGACCCTTTTCTGAAATAGCTGTAGTGATAAGACAGACACTTTCTTGATGGATTAGAGTGGCAAAACCTCTGCTTTCCTGGAAGCTTGCCTTCCTGGCAGGAGTTTTAAGTGACAGCTGTCTTTTGGTGAAGGAGACTTGCTGCCTTAGGACCACACTCTGTTGTCAAAAGGTTTGAACCTTTCCACTTGGGCCCTGATGCAATTTCACATGAAGTCAAGGAGGTCTCTCTTGATTTCAGTGCAAATTGGATGAAGTTTTCCCTGTAGTGAAGGTAGGTGACTTACGAGACATGATAGTGTAATGCTGTGTGGAGATGAGCTCTGTCACATTCCTTTGCCCAGCACCTCTTGGTGTTGGCTCTGAGCTTAGAAAAGAAAGGGATGGCATCATCCTTTCTTTTAGTTCAAACTGGCTTTGCTGGAAGGCACTTCTATGGTCATTTTTCATAAAACCTCCCACTGAAGTTGAGTTGGAGTTTATTGCAGTGTGGAGGTGGATTTGGGCCTGTGCAAAAGTCCAGATGAGAACTTCAATATCCAGCCCCCCTTCTGTTTTGCCTTCTGCCCTTGTCCTTCTGTCACCCTGTTCATAATGTCTGTTGAACTGCCTTTGTTGTGGGGCTGTTAAACCCAAAGACGTGTAGTCAGGGGAAATGATGAAGATGGAAGAAACAGATGAACTCATCTTGCTCCTGACCTGACATCTCCAGTGTAAATCCCTGTTAGGCCAGGCTGCAGCAGCAGCAGGTGTAGATTAGTTACTACTGAGCGTCACAGCCACTGGCACCACTGGCACCACACACAGATGTACACATGCTGATGAGCTGCTCTGTTTGCTATTTACAGACTGGTACTTAATGGCTGCTTTTTTTTCTCTTCCTTTCTTCCCCTTTGTCCCCATCTCCTTCTGTTCTTTCTCGTATGGGATGGCTCTCATAGTACGGGATGATTTCTTTGGTAAGGCGGAGGCCTTTTTTCTTTTTTTTCTTTTTTTCTTTTTTTTTTTCCCCTCCCTTTTTTAATGTGCATTTTTTTTCTAAATTTCTTCCATTCACTCAACATCCCTCCATATGTCTTGCATTACCTTGGTTTGGTTTTTTTGTGATGGTTGTTATCACCTCTCCAAGAAACGGGACACAGCTGGTCAGTAGCAGTGGTTTGGAGATTCTCCTCTGTTTCTTGTAGTCAATTATCCACTTTGATGCTTCACACTATTTGCCTGGCTATGGGAGATGAACGGTGTAGGATGGGCTCTGTCCAGACCTCTCTTCCCTTTGCTCCACACCACAAATGGATGGAAAGATCTCCTTTCTATCACTCAAAAATGTCGTGGGTTTTTTTCTTCCCATTACAGCCTGCATAGGGTTATCTCAAAGTGTCCATTCTACGGCTCTAGGAGACTTCATACATTTCTTTAATGAAAGACTAGCCCTTCAGAAATCTCGCTGGTTAAAGCACTGGGCTGTCACTGTCACACACAAATAATGTAGAAGCTGTGGTGAGGATGTGATAGTTGGGATGCTCTATGACTTCTAGTTCTGACATGATAGCCCACTCTCTTCACCAGTGTTCCTTTCTCTCCCAAAAACAACTGCAGAGGGCAATAGATGTCTCAACAATGCGAAGGAAAAAGATTTAGTCAGAAAAACTGGGAATGAAGTCTTTTGCTCGATATCCCTCAGCACCTGTAACGTCCTTGTCCCATTTTAATGTCTTACTGGCTAAATACCTGATCCTTTGAAGAATCACTAAAAATGAACAAGAAAAACATTTAATCAGTAGATGACTTCTTGGTCATTCACCTTACCAAATGAAAAATACACTTCAGTCTATACAGCATAGTGTCACATTTTTTGCTATTTGCAATATTCTTTGACACAGCATCCAAAAAACATGTTGCCTGAAACATCAAAGTGATTAATTATCTGTCTACTAATTTTTCAGAAGTTACCTGAAAATGCTGCTTCTTTCTCATTCATGCTGGGAATTTGCTTTTGCCATCATAAATTCACCTCATTTACCTGTGGGAAGAGGATCTGTATGTTGGAGTGTTGTGATGTATTCTCACTTCTTTTATGGTGCCATGTTTCTCTAACTTCCATTTACTTCAAGTTTGTGTTGTTTTTATTTTATCGCAAATAATGGATCATGAAAACTGTTGATGTCTTTGCTGTAAAGGAAGAGGTAGTTCAGAGGGCAGGACAAGGAGAACATCAGCACAAACACTGATGGTTGTGAGACTTCTTCATACTCTGGGACCTGTGGTGAGAAATAAGCTGCAACTGTCAGCACTGTCTCCCGACAGGGAGAGACCTCTTTGCCTTTAGTTCTCAGGTGGCCTCTATTCTCCACTGTAAGACAGAAGCTGACCATGGGAGCCAGAAAGTCCCTGGCAGCAGGAAACAATCCAGATGTGGTTTTGGTCCCTAAATTCCTTTTCATTTGGTTTTATGAAATACTGAATTCAACCTTCACTCTTGTCATCAGATTTTTCAAAATGCTTGCAACCCATCTGCGTATTTCAGTCGTCATACATTGATGCCCAAGTGCAAGCACAGCGTGTCTGATGTAGACATTTTCTTGAGTGTGTGTCTTAAGTGATGGGACTGAGACTTCAGGTTTTAAACATCCGTGAGAAAACTGTTAAGGTAGATAGAACATTGGACAACCTAAAGTTCTGTTAAAACTGCTCTAGTGGAAGCCTGGTAATGGGTTCATGTGCATGAAACTGGTCACAGCAATGATCCCAGATCTTTTCTGAGAAACAGAAAATTTGGCTTATACTAACAAAGAAAGAAAACAAGTGATGTGTAGATCTGGTCAGCAATTTGGACAGTGTACTGCTGTCCTCTGTGAAAACCCCATGAACTTCTGTCTTCTTTCTATATGAGTGATGATAAAAAATGGTTGCAATGGCTCATGGCTGAACCACTTACTTGACTTCCACTAACTGGCATTAGTGAAGCTCCCCTCTCTGTCCCTTCAAGGGAGTCTGTGAAAGTTGGGGTAAGAAGCTAAGTCTGAATGTGGGTTCTTTACAGAAGGACACATGGGTGTCTTTGCTTATCATGCATGGTCCTTCAGCAGGAGGTGCTGCACTCTCAGGACACAGAGGCCTAGGGAAGCCTAACAAAAGCGATCTCTCTTTCTTAAGCATGAGTCAGGCAGTGCCACACAAGCTTCCTATTTCTAGGAGAGCAGGTGAAAACTGCCTGGCCTTTCTTTTCAGGAATGGGCAAAGAAGTGGGGAATCTGCTGTTGGAGAACTCGCAGCTACTGGAGACCAAGTAAGGAACTGTTGCGTGCTCTGAACTGCCTGCCTAGTTACAAATGAGATGTCATCTTGAAGTAGGACTTGTCCAGAACTCCTGCCTCACAGGGGCTTGCTCGTTTATCTAACAGGTTCTCTTGAGTACTTACTGTTCTTTCAGTTGTAGAAGATGGATTGCTCTTCTGAGCAACTTTCCTGTTTCCTTTCTGCAGGCACTTGGGTGAAGTGTCTGGGCATGTGCTGGTAGGGTCTGATCCCCACTTAAATCAGTGGCAAGCTTTTAATTAACTTCAGTGGGAATTTAGGTGTAGGTCTCAGCCTCTCTTGGAGGATATTGCTGTTTATAAGTTTTTGTTTGCAAGGTTTGCTATTTGAAAATAAAATTTTCTTACTGTTGAGAAGAGTTTTCAAAGATTTAATAGTTGATAAAGGAGAAGCAGAAGCAAACAACATGATGGATTATTTTTTCAAGAGTGGTTGGCAAACCAGACATTAAAGCTAAGCAGCCAGGAAGAGGAAGGCAAAGTACTCCCAGAGGAGAAACTTACTATGGTAGGAAGCTTCTGATTTTAAGATCTTTTGTAGCTGATTGGAAGTGTTTATTTATATCACTGTCATCCACAATTATCCACAATTAGAGATAACCACAGTTCTGAAAGGCATGTATCAGACCTTCATTCTGTTAAAAATAGATTTGAACCTTGTGCAGGTGATAGGTTACCCTACACCTACTTTCTGCAGTATTCTGACATCTTCTTAAAGAGATGTTGGGTTTGTCAGGATGCAGGACTGGACAAACCTCATCATGGTATTTTCTGTGTTCTTCTGCAACTCCTTCTTGCCTTTCCCATAAGTTATAGCTGGACTGAATTGTTTAAATACACACGTTTCAACTCTCCTTGTAGTGCTGTGACTTTAGTTTCAGGTCTCTCTTATGGACAGCTGCTGGTTTTGGGCATTTTTGCTTACTGTCCCTTTCACACCTTTAAGAAATGCTTTGAACGTTGTGAAGAATGATTTGATTGCCAAGGTGGACCAGCTGTCTGGAGAGCAAGAAGTGCTGAAGGGAGAGCTTGAAGCAACAAAACAGGCCAAAGCCAAAATGGAAACCAGAGTCAAGGAGCTGGAGGAGGAGCTGAAAAGGTGAGTGATTCACACTCTGCACCAGGGAGCTGTAAAGGACATGAGTGATAAACCCACCTCCTCTGTTAGTTTTACTTTGTTTCCCTCATAGAACTTAGCATTGGAATTCAGAGGTAACTTACAGAGCACTTCAAGGCTGGTGGTAGGTGGGTGAGATATTTTTATTGTTATACTGTTTTTATTGGATTGAAAAGGATTATTAAACCTTTGAAAACCTGCAAAATTGTCCTCCCTGGCATAAGGATTCTGCAGCAGCAACTGCAGATCCTGGAGTGAAGTGTTCAGGGTTTCAGTTTGCAATTTAAACCAGATAAAATAAATAAAGGGGAATTTCAAACCAAACAGTTTTGTAGGAAACTGTCAAGAGCTTGGTGTGTGCAGCACGCAAGACAGCTCTGAGAATGAATGCCCACTTTCATTCAATGAAAAGGCTAATACAGATTCCCACAACCAATATTTAAATTCAAGTATTGTTAATTGTTTCATTGTTCATGTTAAGAACGAGAAGAAGAAGCAGAAGAGATTTTCAGGTCCTGTGCAGGTAGCATTTGGAGATACCTTGCTTCTTATTTTCCATTCAAAGTAGAGAAAGGGAAGGCTGAATGCCCAGCAAAGCCTGTGATGATTTCACATCCATAAAATGAAAGATGTCCACAGGACTTGGGGCTCAAAGCAACATAATTACATAGTGACTATCTGTACATTGCACTGTAGTATCTCAATTCAGAGGACAGTGGTTGTTTTGCATCTGGAGTCTGGAAGGTTGCCTCTCTAATCTAAGCTCAGAATCACCAACAGTAACAGACTGGTCTCTGTTGCTCAAAATCTCTGAAATGAGAATAGTCTCACAAGCAGTGGAAAAAGGTGTGATATTTTCTTTTAATGCCTTTTTGAGCTTCTCATAATATCCATAATATATACATATTATAATACATTACAGAGTAGGGACATGAACTTTTAGCTGGTTAAGTGTGCCTTTTTAGGAGATGGACACAACATTTATTTTTCTGCAGTGTCTTTGCTGTAATAAAAGCGTGTGTAATTCAGATGAGACTGAAGACTGCACCTCAGCATGAAGTTTAAAGAAATGAAAAGCATTTTATTAACGTGGATTTGGTGTTCCTTCTTTACCATGATGGCAAATTGTCCTTCACATTAGAGGCATTTTTTCACTGCATTGAAAACAGAAGCATCCCAGAAGAAGAACTTAACCCAACTTTTGCACTGCTGCTGCTGGCTCAGTTTTCCATGGTTAAGATCTCATCAAATATTTGGACATAGATTATGGCTCTGAAATAGAAATTGGCTGGACTGTTCCAGTGGTCGATATTTTGGTGCTTCTATCAAATGTTCCACAGAAATGGGACAGTGTCAGTGAAGCTGTTCAGAGTAACATACTGCAAGAGAGAGGGAAAAATATCAGTGAAGCATCTCATAATTTGTACACTTAGCTCACAGCTTGAAAACATTTCCTTATGATCCATGCAGACAAACCTTCCCATAGATGATTTCCCTCCCAAAACACCTCAGAGCCAGCCATGGTATCACTTGCTGGTTTGATGCCTTTCTTCCTGTTTCCTAGAGTGAAATCTGAAGCGATTGTTGCCCGACGAGAACCAAAAGAGGAGGTGGAGGATGTAAGCAGCTATCTCTGTACAGAATTGGTATATTACATTACTAAAATGCCTGCGGGGAAAGGGGGTTTATAAACTTACTCTATATTACTTCATATATATGAGTCCTGAGATGTAGATTGATCTGCCTTTGTTAATGATGAGGGCAAAGCTGGTATCTGTGGGTTGTTGCCGATGAGTGTTGCTAATAAGACAGATGCTGGGAGGTTACTTCTTCATATGACTTTCAAATCATAGTTCAGCAAAGATGAGCAGCCAACACGGTGACAGTACCTTGCACAGTGTGGTTTCTGCAGGATGGTGCTGGAGCTGTACCCTGCCTAGCACCTTCCCATTTATCTGGTTCTCCCTAATGTTGAATTACAGTCTAGTGTGCAGTGTGGTTTCTCTTCGGGTGTTGTGATAGTCCGGCTTCTCTGCAAGAGCTTGTCTCCATGTTGGCAGCGAAGCTGTAAGCCGTGAGGACATTGTGCAGTGAAGTCTAGGTTATACAGACAGCTTTGCAGCAGGAACTGCCTTATTTTATTAGTTCTGCAATCCCAATCTTGGAGCATTGTTTTTCTCATTATTTCTTTTACATAAATCAGTACCGCCTGTCACACAGCACAGGCAGAGAAGGCTCATGGATTGCTCTATGACAGTTCTTCAGGCTATTATATAAAAAAAAAAAGGCAAACCAAAGCAGTAACAGATTTTCCTTGTAATTGTCATCCTGCTAGGACAGGGAATTAGATACACTCCTTTTCAATATTGCTGTGTTCTTACTTTGTAAAAGGTATTGGAGCAGAGTCAATTCCAGCCTCATTCCCTTGACTAAATTGGAGTGAACTTGGTCTGTTTAGGATCTAGGTAGAAAAATATTCAAGTTGTGCTTGTGAAATGCTGGAGAGGACTGTATTTCTTTTAAGCTGATCTGCCAGGTGGTCCGATTTTTAAAATAATTAAGAAGTTTGTAAAATTCCTTTTCATTTATACAGTTGTTTAATTTGTGCTATTCTAGCTCTCAAGAGTGCTTACCAGCCAGGCTGAGCTTGGGAATTACCAGCTGAGCTTGGGAAATGCTACAGTCCAGGCACAACCCAGTGCCACTTCCTAACAATGAGTTCTCAAAATCCTTACAATTTCTTTTTGGACAGATATTTTCCCCAACTTAGCCATGTTTTTCTCATTCTCCATTCCTCAAGAGACAAACAGAACCTCAGTCCTATTGTCTCCTAACCCAAAGCCACACGTGCCCTCACTGGAAGGCCAGTTTGCGTCACCAAAGAAAAAAAGGCCTTTCTTTAGTTTCTTGTGCCCAACACCTTTCTCAATGTATACTAACAGAAAGCCTCCTTCCTAGTCCTCTTGAGGGGATGGATGACATTACGTGGTGCTCCATGGTGCTGGTGACTGGATTTGATAATGAACTAAAAGTTTGGTTTCCAAACTTCTGGATCAACGAACCACTGTCAGTTCTTTTAATTCCTTGCAGACTATCAGAGCACCTTGCTGGCAATAATTCCTGCATGGAGTTTTCAGTTTGGTGGTGGTTCTAATTCTGATTTCTATGGGTTTGCGGAACACCCCAGAGGTCTGTGGGCAATAGTTTGGAGCTCACTTGCCTAGAATTAGCAGCTCACGTGGGTAAATCGGGGGATAATCAATCAGAACAAGAGGAGAACTAACAAATATGTCTGTCTCGTGACTTGCCCTGTACTAACATCAGTCCCCTTCCATCTTTTGTTGGCTGAAGCAGTGCTCCTCCCCCCTGCAGGACAACATTCCCATAGCTCAGCGCCGCCGCTTCACCCGCGTGGAAATGGCCCGGGTTCTGATGGAGCGCAATCAATACAAAGAGAGGTTGATGGAACTCCAGGAGGCTGTCAGGTGGACAGAGATGATCAGGTGAGGCTGGGTGCTGGTGAACATTGCTATTTAGGCCAGAACCTGGCCATGTTTGACCTTGTGGTCAGTGGAACCCCTACCAAGACATGGCTTGAGAAGTGCTGGAAGTTTTCCAAGTGTAGATGCTTCTCTCCTAATACCTAATTCTTTCTCTCATTCCTGAACCTGGGCTGCAAATCTTACATTGCTATCATTACTTGGAGACATCGGGCAGTTGCTTGTCGTCATGTTTCTTGTGTGCTAATTAGGCTAGGAGAAGCTGTAGGGAAGAGGGCTGCTTCTGATGAATGAATTCTAAATGCTATGGCATGCAGTGAATATCATGCGGGAGTTTGTGGTTGCCAGACTAGTACTGTGGCAATGATAGTGTTGCGGGGAGTTGACGGAACTTGAAACTGAACACACTTACTTGCATGTCATGTCAGCACTGAAACATAAAGTGGTTGAGTGTGCTTACATTAAAGACTAGAGCCTGTCACTTCCTTTCTTGTGTTTTGAACCATGTTAGAACAAATTCTGAATTTTGACATGGGTTCCTTGATGGCCTGCTGGCAGAAACTTGGGTAAGAGGTACTGAAATTAACTTCCTTCTGCTATGTTTCTCCTTAGAGCTTCCCGTGAGCACCCATCCGTCCAGGAGAAGAAGAAATCCACCATTTGGCAGTTGTAAGTTCTTTGGTGGTTTGTTTAAGATTAAGAAAAGGGGAAGTGTTGCCATTTCTACTTTAGAAAGGAACTTAATAGACTCTATGAAATGCCAATTGAAAGTGTTGTTAGCTGAACCCTTTTGCCTTCAAGGGTCAAGGGCTTCCTTAATGGAATGAAAATAGATCTGAACATCTGCATTGGTTTTGTTTTACAAGCTGAAAAAGATCATAAGTATCCTGGAATGGGAAAATACATATGGTCACTATCGGCTTTAATAAAGGACTGTTTTCAGAAGGTATCTCTTTCTGGAGGCTAAAAACACTTCATGTCAACCAAACTGAGGTCTTAGCTCTATGTTTGAAGTAGGGCAGTTTTCATGAAGGGCTTACAGCCCCCAACTGAATACCTCCTACTTCCTCTGTTGTGAATCTATGGTGTGTTGTCTCGCTGGCACCTTTTCCCTGATTTATTGGCCTTTCTCTGTTCCTAGCTTCAGCCGTCTGTTCAGCTCTTCATCGAGTCCCCCACCAGCAAAGAGGACCTACCCATCTGTGAACATCCACTACAAGTCTCCAACAACAGCAGGGTTCAGCCAGCGTCGCAGTCACACCATGTGCCAGATCTCCTCTGGCAGCCGCACCCTGGAGTTCTTCCCTGAAGAGTGAGTGTCATGCTGTGTGCTAAGCCAGGTCCTCCTGCAGCTCTCCCAAGTAACAGCTTTTCTTAAAATAAGCTTTTTCTGCTTTTAAAAAATGTCTGTGTTGTGTTAATATATTTTTGACTCCTGTGGTTTGTCTTCCTGATCTTTCACTCATTGGTTACCACATGGCTGGGCTCCCAAACATATATCACTGCCTTGGCTTTCTAGGCCATGATGGTTCATCTCAGCAGGGACCACAGGAGGCTTGAGTTGGCCTCAGCCCTAGTTCTGCACTCATGTTTGCAGACTGTATGATAGAATGAAGTAGGACTTCTGTGGTAAAGTGTAATGGCAGTACTGGGACAGCAGGATAGAATGTCTCGCTCAACTTTGTTGACAAGGAGTTTAGGTGAAGACAGAAGTTCTCTCAATGGCACATTTAGATTTCAATATTGGATTTAAAACTTAACCATGCTAAAATAAGAGCCTCTAGCTGTTGCTACTGCAGAGCCTCTTCACTATTCTTTATACCTCTTATATGAAGGGAGAAAACTCTTCCGTGCTTTACTTGACTTCAAAATGGATTCTACCATTACAAGGTTGCACAGTTTCCTGTGTGGTATGATTTTTGTGGAAGGACTTTGGAGAATGTGATGGTAAAGTATTACAACTTCTGCAATGAGAAGAATTTGTTGGTAAGGTGCTGGATCAGGAGAAATCATCTTTAGATGGTAAATTTGTGTTTTATCGATGCCCACTGCCTTTATTCTGTTTTTATCTGATTACAGTATCATAGTCATTGTGTGGTGTCTCAGTGCTTTTCAGCAGTGCATTAAATGATGTGACTAACTGCTGCCACAAGCTCTCTGTTCTCTCATCCTTTCCCCAGGGGAGGAAGCATGTACAGGGAAGTGTTTTGGTTTAGCATGGGGTCGTTTTTAAGTATATGTGTCATTATGTCTGTGTAGGAGGTTTTGGTTTGGATTGAATTTTTTTGCTGATGTTGTTTATACCTTGGATTGATATTTTAAAAACCTTTTGAGAGCTGGAACTGATACTCCCAACAGCCTTTGTTTATATTAAAACATATCTTAAGAGCTCACAGATCAATTTTTGTTTTAACCTTTGCCAGGGAAAAGCTGGAGTTGTACTGATGAAACCAGCAGTTTCAACAGCAGTTAGCGCATATTTTCCTTGTCAGCAGAGAAGGCTTTAAAATGAACAGAAAAATAAATAGTTGATGGTAATGAAGAGGGTCAGAACTCAAAATGCCTTCCTGATGGAGACATTAGATCAGTAAATTTTGACAGCTAAGCAAAAACTGGTGTAATCTCATAGATTCATAGATCTTATGAAAGGTTTCAAAGGGGCTCTTGGATCACTGAAGTGTAGATGACAGTGATTTGGCCTGCCACATTGCTCAGGAAACAGGGCTGGAGATTAGGGATGCCTGTGTCTGCTTCTTAACATAGTTCTCTCTCCGATTTCCTGCATCTGCTTTCAGAGATGGATTTAGTTGGTTTGCTTTTTATTTCCCCCCACACTAAGGGCGGCACTCCCTTAACTTTCAGCTTCTGTTTTTAACCATAGATTGAGAAGTAACACTGCTGCTTCTCTCCTCAGTGACTGTACGTCCTCGGCGCGTCGCGAGCAGAAACGGGAGCAGTACCGCCAGGTCCGGGAGCACGTGCGCAATGATGACGGGCGATTGCAGGCCTGCGGCTGGAGCCTCCCAGCCAAGTACAAGCAGGTAGGGACCACTTTCCAGACAGGCTGAGGGGACATTGTCAGTAACAGTGAAACCAATGAAGGCCTAACTGTCCCACTGGTAACCTTAGCCTTAGTCCTTAAATATTGACTTTAGAGGCATTGTATGCATGCTTTATTTGTATGGTAATTGTAGGCACAGATCAAACTAATGTTTTTTGTATATCCACCAGTCAATGGAGGAAGCATTCCTCTGTGTGAAGGTTCTGAAAGAACCTACCCTAAACCAAGAGCAATTAAACTTCTTTGTCTAGAGCCCAGTACGTGTTTTTATTTTCTTCATGTTACAGTTAGGCTTGATCATTAGATACTTCATTTCTACTCTGAGAATTTTACCAGTTGTTTAGTATAAAACCCAAATGCTGTGCAGTTTGCTTCCACTTCTTCCCAGCAGTAACACAAAATCAATTATCATCAGCCTTATTTGTTGGCTGATAACTCATTTAACTGGTCAAAGACTACCTGAAAGTAAGGAGTCTTGCAGTGTGACTTGAAAGTGGATGAGTTTCAGGCCATGATAGAATGGAATGCCACTGTTCTGACGACTTTGCAGGGCGCATCCATTAACAACCCTTTCTCCATCAGCAGTGCAATGCATTCATAGCCTGTGTTGACCATAACTGGGGCACCATATCACAGTTAGCAAGGCAGTCTCTCGGGTGGGCTGCTCCCATCATCGTAGTGACAGTGTTTTGTACAAGATCTGAGATGAAGCCTCAGCAGCATTCGTTTCTGAGGCTAGTAAACTTGTTTCTGCCATGATGGTTACATCTCTCTTACCATAGGCTGGTGTTCAATGCTTTGTTCTGTCTTTCTTGTCTTCTTCCCCACAGCTGAGTCCCAATGGTGGTCAGGAAGATACTCGTATGAAAAATGTCCCTGTGCCTGTATATTGTCGCCCGCTAGTAGAGAAGGACCCAACCATGAAGGTACATTGTCTCTGCTACCATTCCAATCCAGAAGGGGGACATGGACTAAACAAAGAATTTTGATTGTTAAATGTACAACTTTTAAAAGAATCTGTATTCTTTTTACATTATATATTTAACATGCTGTCTTCTGCTTCCTTCTTTTGAATGGTGGTTTTTAGTGTATGTAGGGAAATGTACCTCTCTCTGTAAGGACATAATTCTCAGCTGATCCTGTTTGCCAGGTCCCATGCTTCTGTCTTACCTCATAGGCTTTTTTGAGACAATTCTTATATAATATCATCAACATTTTATACATGTAAGATTTTTGCTAGACTCCTTAGGGTATAATACAAGAGAATATACAAATTTATAAAATCAAGCAGGTGAAAGTAAAAATTCATTTCATTATTCTTTTTTAGATTCCACTGTTGAATGGGATTCACTGGTAACAGGCCAAAATTATCTAAGGCAAATTTTTGTGAAGCTGCATCTATCAATACTAGAATATCTTGAATAGAATTGTGGTTGAGAATAGAAGGTCATCTCTCTGCAAGCAGGACATTATCTGCAAGAACCAGATGTTTCGAAATAGGCAGTTTGTCATTAACTTCATTCAGATCTGATTTTTAGCTGTCATTCTGATGTTTACGTTTCAAGTAAATTCTTACACTATTAGTTGTTTCTAGAAGTTTGGCATGATCTTTGGGTAATATTCTGTTCAGCATCTTTCCTTTATGATTTTGGATAAATCCAGTGTTTGTTTCTGTAGCCCTGTTCCCACATTGTCCTAAAAAACTGTCTGGAATTAGCTCATAGGAGGTTAGCTAAATCTGATTTCAGAAAATATGTAGCGTGCTTCCTTTGCTCCACACTTTTTACACAGGGAGCTAAACCAGCAGATTTTTCCTTTATTTCACTTTTTGCTGTCTTAGTTCTTTAAATAGGTCTCTTAAGATCAGACAAACACTGATTTTGGGGCAAAGAAGTGTGTGAGGAAGCAGAGAAGCGGGCTGGGAAGGGGGACTAGGACACAGGAGTGCACTGATTGTGTATCCTCAGCCTAGTAGTGACAGTCAGTTGTAGTGGAGCAGTCATGTTTATTGTTCCCCGAGCTAGTAACACATCTGCCACCTCCTGCTTGCTTTGCCAAAGTCAGAAAAAATGAGGATATTTCAGAAGCCTGTTTTCAGTTATGTACATGATTTATTATCTTTATTTTAAGTCTTTTGGACACATCTGTTAAAAAATCAGGATTTTCACTAGGTTACAGAAGACCATTATCTTACCTCCATCAAATCTGACTATGTCTTCTAGTAGAAAGCAACGTGATTTATTGTTTCCAACTAAGTATTTCAGGTGTTTGACATGTGCCCACAGATCTTTACAAAAGTGCCTGAATTTAAAGACACCCTGGAGCACCAAGAATTTGTAGTTTAAGATTCCTGTTTCTGTTACTTAGCTGTGGTGTGCAGCTGGAGTCAATCTCACAGGATGGAGGCCTTTGGAGCAGGAGTCTGGAAATGGGCAGAAACTGGATCCTGGACGTGATCCCCTCACCTGTGATAGGGAAGTGGAAGGTGACAACAACAAAAGTAACCATGCATCTCCTGAAAAGAAAAAGGTCAGAAAAGAAAAGGGATTTTTTTTCTCCCTCCAGTGTTTTTTCTTATTCCATCCCTGGCATGCCCCCTCTCTCAATACCTTTGGACGATGCTGTATAATCCACTAACTTGTACTTCCGAGGCATTGTTTTGTGGGGCAGGGTTGGGGTTGTGGTATTTTGGCTTTTCAGTAGCTTTCTGTGTCATTTGGGATAAAGCATCCAGGATAATATTTTCCAACTTTGGCATGTAAAACATTTGGAATTTTGAAAAAAATCCTCATAATAAGTAATTAAATGCTTGATGAGATTTCTAGGAAGATTATGGAGTCCTCGTCACTGTAAATTAAACCATCAGTGAAACACCTCAAAGGTATTAAAGCATGTTCCTCTAAGAAGGTGACATGACTGACAGCCCAGCTGAAGTGCCTCTACACCACTACACACAGCATGGGTCACAAACAGGAGGAGTTCAAAGCACCATGCTGCTAGAAAGCTACAACTTGGTTGCTGTTACTGAAACTTGGTGGGACGAATCCCATGACTGGAGTGCGGCTGTCAATGGCTACAGGCTGTTCAGAAGGGACAGGCAAGGAAGGAGAGGTGGAGGCATTCCCGTCTACGTCTTGAAATGGACAGTGTGAAGAGCTGTCCCTGAAGAATAGCTACAAGCAGGTCAAAAGCTTATGGGTGAGAATTAGAGACCAAGGCAACAAAGGGAAACTTGTGGTTGGTG
This sequence comes from Megaceryle maxima, assembly GCA_024605025.1. NCBI lineage: Eukaryota > Metazoa > Chordata > Aves > Coraciiformes > Cerylidae > Megaceryle > Megaceryle maxima. Next base: position 19,973 of record JANHGN010013512.1, on the reverse strand, counting down.
TCCACTACAGGTCACCTGGTGAAGGGGAGCATATTGATGAAGCCTCCTTACTTGTAAGAAGAGATCAGGTTTGTGACCATCTGAGGAACCTGAACATACACATCTATGGGACCTGATGAGATGCACCCCTGAGTCCTGAGGGAATTGGCCAATGTGGTTGCCAAGCCACTCTGTGTGGTATTTGATAAGTCCTGGTGGTCAGGTGAAGTCCGTGGTGACTGGAAAAAGGGAAACATTGGGCCCATTTTAAAAAAGGGGTAGGAAGAAGGACCTTGGGAACTACTGACCTGTCAGCTTCACCACTGTGCCTGGGAAGAACTAGAACCTGCTCTAGTTGTTCACTGCAGGGGTGTTAGATTAGATGACCTTTAAAGGTCCTTTCCAACCCAAACCTGTCTACGATTATGATTCTGTCATAAGTGGTTGGGATTTTTAAGAAGCAAGCTGTAATTTGCAGATGATAATACAACATTTTACCCTTTCTGGTTTGTGGGGTTTTTTTCCACAGCTGTCTTACACTGCTGCTTTATAGTCTTCTGAGATCATCTGGTAGGTTGAGTGCAATGCAGCTCCATGGTGTTCTGTCTGAAGTGAATGTTCAGTAATACACTAGTCAGACAGCCCGGAAGAAAAACTAATGGCCAAATTCTTTTCCTAGGGAGCCAGACAAGCTTTTTGGCCAATGTTTTAGGTACTAGTGCAGCAACATGAATGAAATTTGCATAGCTCATATTGTTTATTTGCGTCAGGTAGGAAGAGATGTGGCTCTTTGAAGCCAGCATTGTGATCTTTGCACATGTAAATGTTGGCTAGCAAAAATATGCTCAGTCTGATCTGAGGAGAACGCTGATTCTGCTTCTGTGTTTGCTCTTCTGAAGGCAAAGGAGCTCCATGAGATGGATGCCACGTCCAGTCGTGTCTGGATCCTCACCAGTACTCTGTCAACAAGTAAAGTTGTAATTATTGATGCCAATCAGCCTGGCACAGTTGTGGACCAGTTCACTGTCTGCAATGCTCATGTGCTCTGCATCTCCAGCATTCCTGGTAAGTGAGGCCCAGGCACTGGCTGTGGTCTTCACAAGTTCACCCGTTCCACCGAGCAGTGACAAATGTAGTGTCCTCACTTCAGAACTAACCCTTGGACCTTGCTGCATTCTGTAATTGTCCCTCAAAACAATAATTCGTATCTTGCCTCCTTCTAGGACCTTTCTGTGGAGATCCCTTACTATTGATCATTTAGTGGCTGGTTCCTTTGACACATAAAGGATGGTTCTTGGGAGCAAGAGTGAGTCTTGCCCAGGTTTGGAGAGCTCTGTAGCTGGCCTGGATGCTGATGCTGGGCATGAGGGGATTTGCCATCATGTTGACTGATGCTATGGTGCCTCCCTGGGGTAGTGAACCCTGAGAGTCAGCATCTTGATCCATTTGATTACCTCAGGAATACTGCTACACTTAAATTAGCAGTGACAGCTATATTTATGGGAGAATCTGTTCTTTGCCCTTCAGCGGCCAGTGAGAGTGATTACCCTCCAGGCGAGATCTTTCTGGAGGGAGATGTAAATCCTGAAGAGTCGTCTGGAACAGATGGTGTCTTGGCAGGAATCACTCTGGTGGGCTGTGCGACCCGCTGCAATGTGCCACGAAGCAACTGTTCCTCGCGTGGTGACACACCTGTGCTGGACAAGGGACAGAGTGAGTTTTGGGACATAAAACTTAATGGCAGTCCAATTATAGCTAGTCCCCTATGACCTTACAGCTGCATCCTCCTGTGCCTGAGGTAACTACTTCAGAGGCCCTCCAGAAATTTCTTAATTTGGTACAGAAAGACCAAAGGCCCTTTTGGGCTCTTTGTAACCCTCCTCTTGTCTCTGTGTGGTCCACATCCTGCAGTCTGGTTGCAGGGGTGATATAGCAGAGTATTTTGGACAGGTTTGCCCCGCTACAATTGCTTCTGTTGTCATTGCTTTCTCCTCTGAACCATGTCTTATGAAGTCAGTTAAGCTCATATGAAAACCATAATCATGCCCTAGCTGACTCCATACTGCAGTGGGCAACCCTGGAGAACTTCTGATGTTCTGCTAGTCGCAGATTTTGCCTCACTTTAAAATAGCAAGCACCCAAGCTGAAAATACTGGATGAGCTGCAATCTGTGGTGCAGGCTCAGGTCTTGATTAAATTTGGCAAGGAAGGATAAATTTTAAAAGTGCCAGCTTGATTTCTGTATAGCTCTTACCAGCTTATTCTCCAGTATGTCTCACAGTGTTCTTTGTCTTTTAGGTGATGTGGCTGCTGTCTGCAATGGGAAGATCAACCAGTCCCAGTCTACTGAGGAGGCTACAGAAGCTACAGAAGTACCAGAGAATGGGACAAGTGAGGCAGAGCCTGCTCAGGCCCGGCCTGGGCCCCTCACGGAGCATGTGTTTACAGATCCAGTCCCTGTACAGGCACCTCTTCGCCAGAACGGGTAGGCAGTCTGGGGCTAAAGTGACAGTTCAGTAATTTATCAGCTCTGTTTTGTAAGCTTTTAGATATGAGATCCAGCCTGATCTTGTGATAAAGTGTCAAATTTCTTTCAGTTTTGTGCCCACATTACAGATGGAATGATAGGGAGAGAAAGAAAAGAAAATGAACATGGTTCAACCTGCAGCAGACTGTGTCAGCTGTTTAAGTGCAAATATTTGATCTCGGTATGAATTTAGACCTGCTGTTAAGACACACCTTCCAAAGTACATGCATAATTAATGTTCTTCCTGAAGGGGCTTATTGATTTGTGTGTAAAAATGATGACATTTATTCTACTACTATTCTAGTATTATCCTAATGCACTTTAAAGATAATGAAGAAAGCATATTCACCACCCAAAAATTCATAAGACAAATGAGTCTGATGTGATGGCATGAGGAGCAAGGTGGAAGTCTTGGGTAAAAACTGCTCCTAAATGGCCAGTATTTTCTAAGTTGATTCTGTTGAAGTTAGAAATGAACAGAGAAAATACTGTTTATATAATAATACTGACAACACTAGGTTAAGTGCTATAGATTTGAAGTACTTGCTATTTGGATTGGTGGGGAAAAAAAGAAGTTTTGCATATTGCAGATTTAATAGTCAAGCAATTAAAAAACACTGGAGAGAAGGAAGCAGTTGTGTGCACAGGGGCCTTATCTGCTGTGAATGCCGGACTGTGGGCATAGATGGGCATTTGGTGTGTTGCTGCTACTAAAGCCTCTAACATCATTTTGCATCTTCAGGGAGAATGGGCAGATGAAGACAGAGTCAAGCACAACACTGCCAGATCAGGAGCTGAATGGGGATGCTGCTGGGACTTGCACCAGTGCTGCCCCCACCATGTGGCTGGGAGCACAGAATGGCTGGTAGGTGCCCCAGATGTCCTCTGGGCTCCACTTTCATGTCTACACACCTTTAGTTCACATCTTGTTTCTGGAGTAGGTTTTCTTCACTCATTGATTTTCTGAGCCTTTCAGCTCATCCTAGGCACAGAGATTTAACCTCTCTTTCCTAACCTCCACCTTTCCTACCAGAAGGAAAGACTCAAGCCTAGTCAGGCTGAAGGTGAGGGGTCTTGCTGCTAACCCTCCCCAATTTGTGCTTTCTCACAGGCTTTATGTGCACTCAGCTGTATGCAACTGGAAGAAGTGTCTGCACTCGATAAAGCTGAAGGACTCTGTACTGAGTCTAGTGTAAGTATGTGTGCTGAGGGATGCCGAAGGGGAAAGTTCAGTGCCTAAGCTATATTTTAGATGGAGGTGGCAGCTCTTTGTCAGTCACATTTTTTCTTTGCTCTTCTAAGTGCTTTGGTTTGTGAGGAAAGTTTCCCAAGGGTGTTTGGTTTTGGAAAGCTTCATACTGAGGCATTTCCCTACTCAACTGCAGACCTGACCCAATTCAGTGAATAAGGTACTGCATGAGATTGGCAGTATCGGGAGGAAAGAAATAAATGGCAAGGAAAAAAGCAAAATTTGTAAATTAGGTTGTAAATTAGGTGGAATTTGTTGAAATCAGTTAAGTTTGTAGAGTGAAGGAGAAGTTAACCTCAATGGGAAATTCATGGATGATCTTACTCCCACGAAGGTAAGAGGTATGACCATCAGTCCTTGCAGGATGTTCCTGCGAGTACTAAACTAAGTGGGAGTTACAGAGAGAACATAAAGTCAATGTGCATGGATGTCAGAAAGGATTTGGTAGTCCCTTACCTCTACAGACTTTTGTAAGTATTTTCTCTGATTTCAGGCATGTGAAAGGGAGGGTCCTTGTTGCTTTGGCAGATGGAACACTAGCCATATTCCACCGGGGAGAAGGTAAGAATGAATTATAATAAGAGAAAACCAAACTTGGCTGAGAGTATAGCAATGGCTTAAATGCTGTTCTGAGTTGAGAAGGAAATGTGATGGCTTGCTAGAGTACAAACATCTGGGTAGAATGCATAGCTATTATACATGTAACCCTTACCCTAGACCATCTATGGCATACTTTAACATGATTTCCTGAGCTTTTCTAAACAAAACCATGTGTCTGTGTTCCGTGTAGCGCATGCAGAGTAAATGCAACACTCACAGGAATACTTAAGCTGTGCAGTTGTTTGAGGGATGCTTGGTAAGTTTAAAGCATTCGGGCCATATCAGTGTTACTGTGTATTCATAAATCAGCTGTAACAGGGCTTGTACAGGGAACTCCATACAGCTCAGGCTGTACCTGAGCAGATCATCTTTGCAGTTGAAAATAGGCCTGCTGCTTCCCAAAGAATCCCACAATCATAAGACAGTGAGGGCTGGAAGGGACCTCTGGAGATCATCTGGTCCAAACCCCCTGCTCCAACAGGGTCACCCAGGGCAGGGTGCCCAGGATCACATTGTCCAGTCAGGTTCTGAATATCTGTCCAGAAAACGAGACTCCACAACCTCTCTGTGCAGCCTCATTCAGGGCTCTATCACCCTCACAATGAAGAATTTTTTCCTTATGTTTAGAGGGAACCTCCTGGGTTGCAGTTTGTGCCCATTGCCTCTTGTCCTATCACTAGAACACCACTGAGGAGAGTCTGGCCTCATCCTCTTGCACTCTGACCTTTGGCTATTGATCAGCATTGATCGTCTGCCCTCTCATTCTGCTCTTCTCCAGCTGGGGAGTCCCAGGGCTCTCAGCCCTTCCTCAGCACAGAGGGGCTTCTGTCTCCTCAGCATCTTTGTGGCCTCTGCAGGACTCTCTCCAGTAGTTCCTTGTCTCTTTTGAACTGGGGAGCCCAGCACTGGCCACAATACTCCAGAGGCGGCCTCACTAGGGCAGAGTAGAGGGGAGGAGAACCTCCCTTGACCTGCTGGTTAGACTCTTTTTAATGTACCCCAGGAGACCACTGGCCTTCTTGGCTACAAGTGCACATTGCTGGCTCATGGTTAACTTTTTGCTCAGGTCCTTCTCCACGGAGCTGCTTTCCAGGAGGTCAGCCCCTCACCTGTACTGGGGTTATTTCTTCCTGGGTGCAGGACTCTACACTTGCCCTTGTTGAACTTCATTAGGTTTCACACTGCCCAACTCTCCAGACTGTCCAGGTCTCGCTGAATGGCAGTGCAGCCTGTGGTACGTCAGCCACTCCTCCCATTTTGGTATCATCATCAAACTGGCTGAAGGTCCACTGTGTGCCTTCATCCAGGTCACTGATGGATATGTTGAACAAAACTGGACCCAGTACTGACCCCTGGGGAGCACCACAAGCTACAGGCCTCCAACTAGGCTCTGTGTCAACGCAGTATCTGCCTGGTTAGTTAGAAAATAAGCAAGAGAGAATGGAGATTAGTTCCTCCTCCTGGAATTGACGCTTTGAGGAAATTACGTTGTCTGTCTCTGATAGGAGGAAGCCTCACCACAAGGATTGTATGGTCCATTTCCTTTCATGTTTCTGCATTATCTTGTTAGGCTGTATTCTTCCCCTGATGTTTTTTGCTGTACTTGTTAGAGAAACCTGTTTTGTTTTATTACAATCAGAGAATGTTTAAATTAGCCTGATTTGGAAAGCTTTCAGACCACCCAACAAAACATTATTGCCATGTGTTTCATAACTGTAAGGCTATGCCTGAAGTAGTAGTAGTGTGGATTCATGGGAAGTTCACAGACATAAGCAAAATGAGCATTTAAGTATTAGCTATGCCTGTGCATCTAGATATCCATGGAAAGGTAGGTGATTCTATCATAAATTGACACATTGTGAAGGAGACGCATCTTTCAACAGTTTTTTCTTCACCTTAGATGGTCAGTGGGATCTCAGTAATTATCACCTAATGGACCTCGGTCACACTCACCATTCCATCCGCTGCATGGCTGTTGTGTATGATAGAGTCTGGTGTGGCTACAAGAATAAAATCCATGTTATCCAACCTAAGACAATGCAGATTGAGGTAAGAGAGCAGATGTGTATGTATGCACGCACATGTTTGCATTGTATTTCTTCTTATGGCTGTTCTCTGATGCAGTGTATGGAAATGCAGAACCTTGGTTTTGTCACTGCTGATGGTAGGACACAAAAATGTCAACCTGGGTCATGCTATGACCCTGTTTGCCAGGGGGGGTCTTTATTGCTTCCTCCCTTTGTAGAGCTTAAATCTTTAGACAGGTCTGAACTTCACACTTCCTTTGCCTTTACTAGTGGGTCTATGAGGCCACGTGCTGTGCAGATGTACATGTGTGCTTTACAGCTACCCTTCATATATGGTCTTAATATTTCTCCGTCTGTAGGCATTGTGTCATAAAGGAAGAGTACAGTTAGTAAGCCCCAGTGATCCTACTTGCCTAAGGGGAAAAAAAAAAGTGTTTAGAGCCCTTTGGCTGAAATCCAATCCAGTGGTGTTTGTACAAACCGCTTTGACAGTGCTTGGCATAATTCTAGTCAAAGGGAGAAGTGCTGAATCTTAAGTTCACAACAGTGAGCCAGTTAGTTTGATCTTTGGAATTTATACTGAAGTTTTGTGTTTTCTTTGTGTATCAAGCACATTGAAAACTCTTGGTTTCTAAATGTTTTTGCTCCTGAAGTGGTTTGAAAAGACCATAGTCTCTGCAGAGCTGCTGTGCAACTCATTGTTTCAAGGAAAGAGTTTTCTGCACATTATAGTGAACTTCTGAAATCAGCTGGCTGTAACAGATTTTCTCCCGAGAGCTTTGAAATCCAAACAAGTGATCTCAGTTGAGGAAAATGGAGTGTATGTGTACATAATTGCACATTTTGTGAACTCACACTGGTCCACCTGTTGGGCATTTCAGAAATCCTTTGATGCCCACCCTCGGCGGGAGAGTCAGGTGCGACAGCTGGCGTGGATCGGAGATGGAGTGTGGGTTTCCATCCGCCTGGACTCCACTCTGAGGCTTTACCATGCCCACAGTCATCAACATCTGCAAGATGTCGACATTGAACCTTATGTCAGCAAGATGCTAGGTGAGGCAGTAGGGACTGTCAGGATTGAGATCAGAAAGTCCAAAGTCATAACTGACTCTCCAATTCTTATTCATGCTTATTAGGCACTGGAAAGCTGGGCTTCTCGTTTGTGAGGATTACAGCCCTGCTTATTGCTGGCAACCGCCTCTGGGTAGGGACAGGAAACGGAGTCGTCATCTCCATTCCATTGACCGAGAGTAAGTGACATTTATTGGAGATAATTCTCTGTGTGTGTCCCTTAAAAGAGGAACGCACTTTGCATGTTATTTGTGCAGCACGGCAGGTGGCTCTGGCAGGTTAACCCTTTCTAGATGTTTTTATTCTGAACCTGACACACCATAGCAGAATCATGGAGAAGAGCCCTGAGTACGAGCAACCCTGAACTTGGTGTAACTCTTCCTTATTAAGGAATTAAGCTTTCAGTTGAATGGATTTAACCTGTTTAGAATAAAATAGGTACTTGTTACTGTCCCTTTCAATTCATATGAAGCCATTTCATTCTTGGGGGATCAATGACATCTCTACATCTGTGCAGTCTTCTTTTTGGAGCATGACCTGGGCAAAGCAGACTCGATGCAAGTTGATTGTGTAGCTTCTGGAAAGCAGGAGAAACAAAGCTTTGGGAATTGTAATAAGTCTCCAAAAGGAGATCACGGAATGAGAAGTCACCAGGAAGACCTACCTGAAATTTTGTTTTGGCATAGACTTCTAAATATGTCCATTACAGCATTTTCCAGAAACTGACCTTAGAAAAAACTTCACTTACTCAAATTAGGGCGCTGCTTTATCAGTCAAGTAGAAATCAGTATCCTACACCAAATCCAACCTGGTAAGAAGACCCAGCAGTAGTATTTAATAGGTGCATCTCCAGAGCTGTAAGTTTAGGTGAAGCCTTTAGTAATCCTGTTCTTTACCTGCCAGTCAGCATCTAATTTTGCAGGTCTGTTCCAGACTATAATGGGGGAGTAGGATTTGAGACTGACTGCACTTTCTTTCAACAGAAAGCAGCCAATTTGACATTTTCTCACTACTGCCTGCAGGAAATTTGAGAAGCAAATGGCTCTTGTATAAGAGGGGCAAACCTGTTGTAATCCTACTGGAAGTTGGGACTGAGATGTTTTCCTCTAGGGCTAGTGGAGCTGGATACGCCCAGGGCTGACACCAGGAAGGCAGTGACACGGTTGTCTTTGTGCATTGCAATCTCGGTCTCATTTCTGAATCCCTGGTTTAAAGACCATTCTTTCTTGGGGCTGTTGTCCTAATTCTGACTTAAGCTTGTTCCCTGCTGTAAACCAGTTGCATTATCTTTTGGTGTTTCTGTAAAAATGCAATAAGCAGTAAGGTCTCACTCAACACTGTAGCAATGGGTCCTTGTGATGGTGGTCCCTCTTCCATCTCAGATACTACATTTGTTCTTGTAAGATAAGAGCAAAATGAGCAAGAATAGTGTTAGTATAAAATGATCTGAGCCTGTAGCTCCTGTTTTGGTTTCTTTAGGTTTTAAAACATTTTTGTTGCTCCCTGAATTTTATCTCAGTAATCACCTTTTTCTTCTCTTGCATCTTCCTTGTCTCTTCCCGTGCCCCTCTGTTTTCCCACTCCCTGCCTGTGCCTAGCTGTAGTCCTCCACCGAGGCCAACTCCTTGGGCTCCGGGGTAAGTCCACTGCCTCCTTCCTTCAGCTTTCACTGCTTGTGCAACCATTCACCTTTGCAGTCGCTTTCCCACCCTTCCATCCTGCCATTCAGCTCTCTCTCCATTCATTTTGCCTCATCACTCTTTAAGTTACATCCGAGAAAATCTACCAGAGACAGTAACTTAACATTGTCATTTCCCATGGCTAAAAACACTTTCATCCTTCTCATCAGCTATCCCTCTGGGTTTTTTTTTCTTTTGTGTCAAGAGTACTTTATTCTTCATCAGTAGTTCCCTTACTGTGGTAGGCCAAGTTTGAGATGGGGACTGTAAAGGTTCATTCAATCAGAGAGTTCCAGGAAGCAGGAGTAGACTGTTCTTCCAAGGTCATCCTTGGTCACCCTTGGCTTTCCAAGAATGCCCCTCTCATCAGCTCCAGGCCAATGGTAGTAGGTACTGTGGTGCCTGCCGGCTGCCAAGTAGTCAGCCAAGACTTTAACCAGAGGAGACTTGAATAAACATTAAGAATCATTTGGGTTTGTTCCAGTTAAGGCAGTGTCTGAATTCAAATCTGTGCCTACCTTAGCCTTTCCAGGGCCAGAAAGGAGTATTTTTCTCATTGTAAAACATTTCTGTGTCTGTCCAGAAGCATTATCAACATGAGTCCTTCTTTTAAAGCATCTGATACTGGTTGCAGTAAGAAGCCAGAAATTGAGCAAGAAGTGCTAGTGTGTAGGTCAGATGAGTTGTAGCCACTCACAGCAAACCAAAGCACAGAGGTGCAGAGAACCTCCATCTTGGGGATCTTCCTCCTGAACACACTGATTCTAATTCTTCCATCAAAATATTTGTACTTGTCCCACCATCCTGGCTTGACCCTGATAGGTAGAAGTCTCCTTTGTCCAAGTCACATAATACTGAAATCCAGCCTAAGCCAAAATACAGAACTACAGATAACTAAGCAATTCAGTTCTCTCACAGGAAGTGAAAGCCTTCTGATTTTAGTTTTACTGGTTTTTCTGATTTTCTGTTTTACTGATACGGGTGCATGCAGAAGGAAATGATTCCCATCCTGAGCTCTGAGCACTGGTCTCTGTTCCTTGGTGAGTGGAAGCATTCACATTCTTGGAGCTTGGAGATGAAGGATGCAGGCCCTTAAGCCCACCTTGAAAGCTGTGGATGGTGAACATCTTTCAGATGTGCATTGCTTGAGTAGCTGATCTTCTGGTGTCACAGCTAAATCAAGGACTAAGGGAGGACCTCGGTCCACTGCTGTGACTTACTGGGCTGAGAGGCCTTCATGAGACTCAGAGACTGCTTTCAGCAGCCAGTGTGCTTATGGCTTGGTATAGGCAAAGGACTTGACTTGGAAACTGAGCAAGTTCGACAATCTAGAAAATAGCAGTTATTCTCCTCCAGGTGCCCTTAATGTCTCATGAATACAGTGGGCACCTTTGGATACCCTGACAGGTACAAAAGACCAATATTGATCCTAGGACTGTAGGTCATTTTTGGAAGCTGGACAGGATTGCTGCAAGTGAAGAGACTTTGCTGGGACATCTCAGAAACCTTTGTCTTAACTCTTGCCCAGCACCTCCAGGGATGTGTGTCTCATTGCTAGCTAAATACTAGTTTTGATGAGAAAATGCAGTTTGTTATCATGAGTGGATTTTAACAGCCTAAGAGACAGGGTCTGTATAGTCTGGTGTGGTCTCCTCTGTCACATCCTTTACACAAGACCTTTAAAGAAACCTGTGCCTTTAAAGGTTTTCCTTCATGGGTCATGAGTTTTCTCTTTGCTTGAGTCTCTTCTGTAAATGGGACTCAAAAGCCATCACTAACAATATTCCTCCTCTCTGTCCCCAGCCAACAAGACGTCACCAACCTCTGGAGAGGGCAGCCGCTCTGGCGGAGTCATCCATGTGTATGGTGATGACAACAGTGACAAATCTGCCAGCAGTTTCATTCCCTACTGTTCCATGGCTCAGGCACAGCTCTGTTTCCATGGCCACCGTGATGCTGTCAAGTTCTTCGTCTCTGTACCTGGTAAGGATGAGTACAGCCATTCCTTTTGAGGGTCTTGTCCCACTGTCCACTCTGCAGCAGGACCTTGAGCTAATCTGCTGCAGATGGCTGTCCGTGCCATGTCTTGCACTTGCAGATGACTGGCTCAGACATCAGTGATTTAAACTGAGGTGACTTCCAGATTTCATCGGCAGAAGAAATTGGTCTACCCAAGTGTGTGAGAATGAGAGAGGTGCATTGGGCTTGAGCAAAGGCAGTGATAGCAACTCTGTCCTCTCCCAGGCAATGTCCTAGCAACCCTCAATGGGAGTGTGTTGGACAGCCCTTCAGAAAACCCCAGCACAGCAGCCACAGAGACTGAGGGGCAGAAGCTGAAGAATGTCCTGGTGCTGAGCGGTGGAGAAGGGTACATTGATTTCCGGATCGGTGAGTGCCTGGGGCGGGAGGCATCTGGGATGGGGGGTGGTTGTGGAGAGAGGGATCACTGCTATGGGGAGTGAAATGTGAAAAGCACTGCTCTCTTTATTCTGGCTGTGAGGGCAGATAACAAGCATTTGCTTTGCATAGTACATGGCTGCCAAACCCTGCCCCTGCCTGTGCCTGCAGTGCCACCCAGTTTGCATTAATGGCCTTGGAAAGAATAAAACCATCTGTGTCACTGGCTTCAAACATTGCTGCCCCCCTGTGGTCACCTCTGTTCATCTGCATTGTAAACATTGGTTTCCCCAAAAAGAACGGTGATTTTCCTTACTGCTGGAGATGGGTTTGTTCCACCTATACAGACCTGCTTCAGAAAAGCACCATGTTGCTGTAAGTGTTCTCCAGGCATAAAGGAAGGTCTCAGCAAATCCTGTCTTCTTGTTGGACTGATGAGACCATAGCAGGGATATCAGCCTCTTCAGAAGTATTCAAGAGCAGTGCAATTTGGAATTCTTTCTTGCCTTATTTACGCTCTGTTTTCCCTCTTCAGGGGATGGAGAAGATGATGAGACAGAGGAGAATGCAGGAGATGCCACCCAGGTGAAGCCAGTACTTTCCAAGGCTGAAAGGAGCCACATTATTGTGTGGCAGGTATCATATATCCCTGAGTGAGAATTTCTGCTTTCCCACCAATGTAAGCATCCCTTCTCCCACCTGAATTGCCAAGATGTACATACAGAACGCCTGCATTATACCTACTGCTGGAAAACAACCCCAGACAACTGCAATGGCTCCTGCCTCGGACTGTGACCCCCTTCTAACCTCTGAACTTGCAGCTTTCATCTTGGGCCTGTGCGCTTTCTGCGTGATTGGATTATTGTTCTGCTCTGGAGCTGGCATCTACAAGGAGAGAAATGACAGTGCATTGATGAAGTGAAGCTTGGAGCTAGAACTGTGCAAAGCCTTTGCCCAGCGCTTGGGAGCTGGCAGCTAGATGGGTGGTGGCTCAGGTTCTCTGGCAGGTTGCCTCACTCCCACCTGCATGAGAAGAAGTATGTTCCCTTGGCGCCCCCCACCAAAGCAGAGATGGTGAATCACAACTTATACAGCACCCTAGCAGAAATCTTTCATAGTTCACCAATGAACTCTCCACCTTAACCACCCCATTAAGCACAGAATAATGTCCCACAGACTGAGAGCAGCCAGGTCCAAGCAACCCTCAGTAGACAGGAGTGTCAGGGTTTGGAGCAGCACTTGTGCTGTTTGGCTGGAGAAGGCAGCAGTGCCATTACTGTGGGGAACACATGCTCCGTACCTGCAGATGGTAAGTCTCCCTCCTCTGCTGCAGTCGTCATCTCAGCAGTCATGTGCTGGGTGACTGTGTCTGTGTCCAGAAAGGATTGTTTGGTAGCCTCAGATGGGAGATGGGTGTTTGATTGTGGAGGCCACAGGGCCTTTGGAAACTGTGATAGCAAAGGGGAACTGGAACTTTGCTTTTTCAAGAGCAGAAAAGGCAGCAATAGTTTTAACTCCCCCTTCTGAAAATGCCAGGCAGAAAAGTATTGAGAACTCTTGAGTTCACTCTGAAAGGTTCAAGAGAAAGCTCTCTCTACATTGCATTTGTTGGCTTTTAAAACACGGGTGAGGGCAGATGATGGTGGTCTGCATTAACACATTGAGCTTACCTTCACTCTGTGTCCCCATCCCAGGAACTGCTGGAATGAGAGGGCTGTTTTCCTTCACATTGTGGCTGTTGCTTAGGAAAGATTGGGTAGGTACAGTCAAGGTACTGAACGGCTGTCTTGCCTGAGGTCACACAGGAAAAGGAATTGAGGCCAGATCTCCTGACCTTTTTTACCCAACATTGTGAGCACTGATTTCATTACTAAGTAGTTTGAAAAGCTGGAAATTTGACTCCAGAAAAGAATTGACAACCCCCAAACAGAAATTTTGACAGCCCTCCTTGCGTAAACAGTGCTGGGGGATTGCAATTGTGCATCCTGCTTATAAAAGAAACGGCAAAAAAACGGGGCCAGGAAGAGCAGCTTTGAGCTCCAGATGTAGAGGCAATGCTTTGTCCTCCCTTTCTGACAGTGGAAACAGTCGTCTCCACAAGGACAAGTTCCATTTCCTCTGAACACTCCCTCCTGGATGCACAGGACTAGAGCAAGTAGCAGTTGTTAGCAATGAATTTGGAAGCTCCCAGTGGTCATTTTGTTTCTTCCCTGAGCTGTGTGGCACTTCAGAGTTCACGGGGATGTCCTTCAGCCAGTGTGTCTGTGTGAGGACAGCTGGGGGAAGCCTCAATCTGTGAAGCTCCTAGCTGTGTCCTGTGCTTTTTGCCACAAACCAGGCTACTGCTAAAGCTAGTGGTCCAATGCTGCTCGTGTGCTGCAGGGCTGCAGTATTCCAGGGAAGGCTCGAACATGTAGCATCTGTCCTGATGCAGCAGCACTGAAATGCTCTTTGGATCCACGGTTCCAAAAAAGCTGGGACATACATTTCCCCTGCAAGAAGTCAAGAGGACATCTCTGGAGAACAGAGGCCTAAGCCACCAAAGTACGGAGCCATAGTGGTGCTTGTGCTGCCTGTGAGCGGTTCTGGTGACACGTGCACCCACACCACTCTTCACCAAGGTAGGAAACCAGCTGGATGGTGTCCTCCAGCCATTGGCAGACTGGGCTCTGTGGCTGGCATTTGGCTAAGAGATGCTTGGAGCTGCCACCTTCATACAAGGGGACCTTTCACCAGGGACATTTCACCAGGGCACTGCTGACCATGCCAGGCTTCTTGTTCACTCTCTCAAAATGCTTTCTGCTAGGAAGAGTTCTTTGGATCACAACAGTGAGTGCATTAAAGTTAACAAGATCAATATTTAGATCACAGATTGCACAAACGTAACAGCTCATCAGCTAGGGCCAGGTAAACTTCATAATTTGGGCTAATAGAAGGAAAAAAAGCCCTATTAGGCCTGATTCCTTAGCTCTATCAACTTCTCCATAGAAAAATACAGAATCACAACGTTCTTACCTCTTACTATTTGTTCTGTATCTGGTTTTAGCAGTTGAAGTGAAAGCGCTCAGTCTTCTGTCACCCACTGGGCCCTGGCAACATAAGGAAACCAGTCTCGGGCCTCTCCCAGCAGGTTCCTTTCCAGCTCAGTGCATGTTTTCCTCCAAGAGAAGCACATGTCCAAGAGGGGCAGCTACAGCTAAGTAGAACCAGCCTCTGCGGTCAGCTCCTCTGGGCGTTCGGTGGCTGCTGGGCAGCAAGGTGAAAACTGACTGGCTTCAACACACTTCCCTGTCATATCTCCACTGTGATGTATGTAAAGTATCTTTCTTGTATGTTACAAAAGGATTTTAAAAAGTGTCTTAAGGCCTGTAAACTCCGCTCTTTGGTCTGAAGATGGCATTCTGTAAAGAGACTGCTGTATGAATACATTACTACGCTTCCTTCCCTATGCTATCAAACAACAAACCATATCTGTTCTGTATGTAATAAATGTGTTAACATCAGCAAGTGCAAGGCCTCTTCTTGCAAAGGCTCTGGGATTTCTGCTCAGTCTTTAGTAACAGCAAGACACAGAAAAGGATGGGAATGGCAGCTTGAGTGTTGACCACTGAGCAATTTAATGGCAGGCTATTACTGTCCTGAGCAGCCCCATCTAGGCCCACCCCCATAATGGGTGCTTTCCACCCATGAGCCAGCACCAGCTGGGGCCTTCAGCCTTGGTGTGAGCTCTGGGGGAGCTGTGCCCGTCTCCAGCTGCTCCTAGAATGGACCCTTGGGACTTGGACTAGATGATCTTCAACAGTCCCTTCCCACCCAACCCATTTTAAGATTCTGTACCTTATGGTGTATTTCCTCCCTCTGGTTTTATTCCTGACTGGGCTCCCTGGATGGACCCTGGTTGTGGGTTATTTCTTGCCTTGTCTGGGGATGCTGGTGGACCCTGTTACCAGCACTTGGCTCCATCTGGCTGTTGTCAGATTCTGTGGGCCTGTGCTCTGTTAGGGAGGTCACTGCCTATGCTGGGGTTGTGTTCAGCTCCTGGTTGTGCAGGACAGAGGACTAGGTCATTCTACTTAGCCCATCTAACTCACATCTACCTTTCCTTTACCAACTCTCTCTTCCTCAGTCTGTGAGCTGGCTCAGTGGCATCTCAGTCAGAGGAAGGCACCAAATGAGCCCAGTGCCTGGCAGCAGAGGCTGAAACCAGAAAAACTGTTTTCCTGTAGCTGTAGCAGGAAGTGTCACAGCCTCAAACTGTTTGTGCTTTTACCAACAATTCAGATTTTCCCTCCCATGGACTCTCCCATTGCTTCTGAAGCCAGTTAACCAGCCCTGGCATGTGACCTGCAGTGCTCCTGCCACAACAGAGGGGCAAGAGCCCAGCTCTTCACAGCTTTCACGCTTTTTCATAGCATAGGACCAGCTTCTAGCTCATGAAATAAGCCTTCCCTCAGCCCATAGGAGAAAATGAACTGCTAAGAACTGTGCTAAGGAATTGCATTTTTTTAATGTTCACCACAACATGCTCACTGGCATGGGTGGCAATTTGGATTTGACTTCAAATAGTAAGAGCCGAGCCTGTGTGCCTTGCATCACCAGAATGAAAATTATTTCTCCCATTTCCTGACAGCTGTCTCTGGGACCAAGAGATGGATAACTTTGCATAAGCTTAGCATGCAAAGCCAAGCTGTGTTCCTCCTGTGTTGTTCACTGCCACCATAAGCCGAATGATTCTGCAGAGGTTAAGAATCTGATGCTGTACCTGTATTTGGTAAGCTAATGACTCTGCATTTGGACCTCACAGTGATCTTCTTGCACCAAAAAAAAAAAAAAAAAAAGAGAGAAATAAGAAAACCTTTATTTCATTAGATATGCCTGTACACAGCTCTGTGAAATGGTGTTATATTCTCAGTCATGTTTCTGTAGGACTCAAGTTACCTGAAAAATGTTCTTAAAAACCGCATTATCAATCTGCAAAGAAAACTGCTCCCAAGAACTGTAGCTAGATGACAGGAGCTATGCGTATGTGCAGGAGTATACAGGAAACCAAGAAGGTTCCTCCACTGACTGAGACCAAAGTTGTGGAGAAAATCCTCTTGAATATATCTGCATCTTTCCTTTCAGATCAGGTGACTGTACAGGGCTGGGCAGAAAGCTAGGAAACCTGGATACCCCCAGCGGACTGGGGGGCTTCTGTAAGGTGATGTGCTTCTAACACATGGTGAGAGCACATGGGAAGCTCAGAACAAGTTTTTATACTGGTGTCCCTGCAGCTTTTCTCGTTGCACCCATTATCTTTTCCAGATCAATCATTGGCTCCTCTGTGGTTGGTTTTCCCTCTTTCTGCCACTGTGCAAGGATCATGGCTCGGAGCAGAGGTGGGTAAGGAAGGTACCGAATGGTCTCCTCAGGCACTGGGGTGAATTTCTTGAAGGTTTCCTCCTCATGCTTAGGCACCATACGCCAGTCATGGTACATGACTTTGTCAATCTCTCGCACTTCTTCCTCGGTTTTGCCTGAGAAAAGACAATGAACAGCAGTAGACAACCCTATCAACAACAAACTCCCTTCTAGAAATGTAGCAAGTGTCACCTCTCCAGTATCAAAAGTGCTACAACACACATTAGTCAAGAAAGCTTTCAAAGGTTTGGACAGCATCTTCCCAGCTGTACTATGGGATCCCACTTCTGTCCTGGGGAATCAAAACAGAAACAGGCTGAAAGGACCAGTGGAACCTTGTTAAGAGTTCTGTGGTTAACTCCCTCTCCTAATTTGTCACTTCAGCTCTCTCCAGTTCGGTTTCCATGGCTAAGGAACAAAAGTAATTCCTTTCTACGCTGATTAAGGTTCCCTGGGAAATTTAATGTTAAAAATACCTAACAACTTAAAAACCTTTACATAAGAAAGGTTTCAGAAACACAATTGACAAGCTACAATTGACCTAATATAAAGCAGCTTTAAAAAGGGAAAAATTCACCCATTCGACTCCAAGCGTTAATTTAAAATACCAGAAATGCAAGTTTACTTGCCATCACTCCTGTTTTACTGATGATTTTACCCGGAATACCCTCATGTGTTCATTCTGCATCTTGCTTTCAAAGTCTCAAACCAGTCAGTCCCCCTGTTAGTGTGCTGCCCTTCCCCACCACCAGCCTACACCGTCTCTCCCACAGTGTTCCTTGGAAACGCATTCTGTGGGCGCTAGATACCAGCTTTTCAAACTAAAACAGGGAGAACAACTTTTCTCATTAGCAGGTCTAAGAAAAACAAACCTGGCGAGTGGCTACGGTTGCTGCCACTCCCCCACCCTCCCCTATCCCCCTGCACACATTCTCCGGTCCTGCCGCCTACAGACGCCCTCTCCAAATCTCCGGTGTAGGAAAGCAAGCCCGTTGTACCTCTGAAGGTCAGGTAGCCCCAAGCTCTTCCATGATCCATGTTCTGCAAAGAAAACAAAAACCTGTTGAGGGCAGCAAGCGGCGAGGCGGCGGCGGGCGGGGCCGGCAGCCCCGCACGGAGCCGGGGCAGACGGGGCGGTTACCTCTGCCGTGTAGTCAGCCTTAACCTTGGTGATGACCCAGTAGCAGGGCTCGTCGTGCGCCCACAGCCAGGACTTGCGGGTGACGGTGCGGCCCACGCCGAAGCGCGGCAGGCGGCAGAGCAGCGAGAAGAGGCGGTTTTCGTTCCGCACGTCCTCCCAGGCCCGCACCGGCAGCCGCTTCTGCGTCAGGGGCCGCCGCATGGTCTCGTAATCCAGGGCGAAGCGCTGCGAGTCCCGCGGTCGGTTCTTCAGCGCCCGGTACTCGCGGACCTTCTTGGCCATCGCGGCGATGGGCCGGTAAAGCTTCTTGCGGGCCATGGCGCCAGGCGACAGTGCCGGGCCCCCGCTGCTTCCTGTGTCGTCCGGAAGCCGCCCCGCCCGGTGCCGGTGCCGCGGCCCGGCCCTCCGGGGGCCCTCCCCGCGGGCGTGGCCATTTGCCGGACTCCGACAGTCCGATCGCTCCCAAACCGGCTCGGACAGACAGGAGCCCGAGGCGGAGCCTGGCGCGGACCCGGGAGGCCCGCCCGCTCCTGCCGCTTGGCGGGAGGTCCAGCTCAGCGACACCCGCACGTGTCAGTGTGCTGGGCAGCCCCTCGGGTCGGCGCGTGTGGCTGCTGAGGTGGATTTTGCAACTGAAAGCCTAGGGCAGAAACATCCATCCGAACAGATCCACCTTTTTCAGGCCCTGGAGAAGCGAACTTTCAAAGCCAGAGAGTAAATCGCTCGGGTGTGTTTTAGAAAAGTTAAAGCAATGGCGAAGGGCTGCCGCAGGTTGAGAGTCAGGAGCTGAACCAAGGGCAGAAGCTGGGGCTCGTAACTCCTTCCCTGGGATGAGCCAACAGCCCCCGGGAGGAACCACTCGGGCTGCGGAGTGGCCACGCAATGTGCTGCACGGGCCAGAGCCGCTGCCTGCAGCGTAGCTTCGAGGATTAGAGAGCTGTACGGGTCTGGCTTTGTTGGCCCCTGGATTTCAGCTACAGATTGGTAAATTAAACCAGTCAACAGAACAGGTTTTTGGGGTTTTTTTCAAACCCATAGTTTGTACTGAAGGAAACACATCCATTCCAGGATTGCTGTAGAGTCCTTTACTGGAAGCATTCGGGAATACATAGACTGGGTTTTGTCAACAGCCAAGATCAAAGTGTGGAGGAAAAGTGGGAGGCAGGGTGTGCGTGTTACACAAACAAAACAAGTAAACACCCATTTAAAAGTCTGTTTCTAATATGGTGCATCTCTCTTGAAAAAGGACTGGGATGTTGTAACAAGGACATACCCAAGTAAGTTGACAAATGCCAATTTAGAAGAAGATACTCACAAATCCTGGAGTAAAAGCACAGCAATTGACCCAGTAATTGCAAGGTGTCAAGTGGGCAGCTTGTATCAAGGGCTATGCTGCACAGGTATCAAGATTGTGCCCTTTAAGGCACTTACATTCAGGTTTCTATGGGTGCCCAGAGCTGAAGAGGACACAAGAATGCTTAAAAACATGGAATTCTCTCAGTCAGATGCACAGAAAGGGCAACACCAAACACAGCAAGTCATCTGGAAAAACTGTTGCACCTCTACAACAGTGGGCTGGAGACATCATCTCCTGGCTGCTACAACAGGAGTGAGTGCAAAATGTGTTCTAAACTCTACCACCTCCTAATTTGGTCCAATGGGGGTCACTGGGAGACACAAGTGCGGGGTCCATATGTGTCTTCTGATATCCAGACACCCTGAAGATCCAGCATCATGACAGCAGGCTGTCTTGGGTAGCAACAGGTTCCTTTGTTTTTCCTTAAGGCAACTGTCAACAGCAGCACATCGATGCACACACCAGCACACGGTCAGGAATCAATGACTGTATTATAGGTGTCAGTAGGAAACAGCTCAGCTCTGGCTAAGACAGCCCCTGGAACAC
>JANHGN010013511.1:238955-257527 GCA_024605025.1 Megaceryle maxima | reverse complement strand
CCCCCCCTTTTCTCCAATTGCATGGGGCATCCTGTGTTACGAGCTTTGAGTGGATGTACCCTTTTTGGCCACTATTGAATCTGCCTCATTCATTTAAAAGGGCAAGAAAAGAGACACCCACATAGGCATGCGTTGGGAGCAGTGCAAGACAGAGGAGCTCAAGCTTGGATGGAGTTGAGCTGGTGCAGCTCCGGCTCTCAGGCAGCAGCTGTCCCTGCAGTGGGAGTTGTGAGAAAGGGACGTGTCTGTCTGCTCTTGCCTGTGTCAGAGTCTGCCCCTCGCTCCAGCAGTATGAGGTCATAATAATGAATGTGGGGAAAAGGCCCTGGGAGTGAAAGCGACCTCTTGAACCTTAATTGCGAGCTCATTTGCATTGGCTCTGCTGCTCCCCCAAGGCTTGGTGGCTCGGTGGCTGGTAGGAGGCACATGCTATGGGAGGGTCTTAACCTTTCTTTCCATCATTTCGATATTAGGATCTTGTATAACAAAATATTCCTGGTTGTTTTACAGTTCTGAGTCCTTTTTCTTCCTTTTCCTGTAGGATTATACTCGCTGCTTTGCATCTTCAGTTGCAAATATTACTTTGTCTGGGCACTCTTATTAGGGAAATGTTGTTGATGGAGTTAATAGGAAAAATATTCTGATGTTCTGGGCTAAGTCCAGTAAATTGACGCCTCATTCTTTGTACCAACCCACAGCATGCAGTTTCATCTCTGAGTTTCTTAATTTGCATTTTTTAGATGTATTCTTTTCTCATTTTGTTTATTTTTCTAGCAAGAAATACTGTGTTACTGAAAGACAAAGTAAATTAAGCTTGATACTAAAAAGGTCATCACAAAATGTTATATGCACTAATGAGTACCCAGACCTTGGATGGTGTGGAGATAAATTGCGAACTCTTTTTACTCGCTTTTTGGCTTTTATTGGAAAAGTGAAATTGGAACCTGCCTGCCTGCCTGCCTTCTGGCACCCTGCTTTCCTTAAATAAAACTCAAAGCAAGATGTGGTTTCTTCTCCTATTCTGGGGGAGGCTGGGTAGCCTTTTTTAGAGAGGTTTGTCAGTATCTATTTTTGGGGCGGATGTCCGCTGGACCCTTAGCAGAAGTCGAGACCTTGACAGATAGCGGAGCAGCTCGGGAGAGGTGTTGCTCACGGGCAGCTGCTGCTCCTCTGCCTGCGCTCGCAGCTGATCAATTCATTACTCTGCTGAGTGCATAAAGAGAATACCCTTGTGGCGGTTCAGTGTGGCTCCAAAACAAAACCATATTTTGTTCATTTAATAATTGAAAATACATTATTATGTAAGATTTCATTGGTACTTTATGGTGCTAGAAGAGCTACTGTTATTGGGCTTTAACCCCATATTTAACTCCCTGCTATTCTGCAGTATAATTGAAGATGTTGCTTAAAATCCAAGCAATTGTAATGACTCTGGACAACTTTTTTTGTCCTTTTTTTTTAACACTCAATTATGAATCTTGGTCTAAATACGTTCTGTGCTCCCTCTGCTGGCCCAGTGGCAAGGATTAATGCTTTGCCTGCCCTCCCCCTGGGCAGTGGTGATGGACGCGTGCCCACAAAGTGTGAAAACAGGAGCCTCATTAAAATTGCATCAGGAGAGACCTCGGTGTGTCAGAAAGGAGAAGGTGGTTTCGGCCAGGAAGCCCATTTTGTATTCAGTGGTCGTGTGAAGTTTTACTAACAGAGATAGAGCTATAATTTGAAAATAGTATGTCAGTAAAAAAGATGGCGTATTTTAAAGGTAGTTAGATATTTCAAAAAAACAAAATAGGAAGCAGGTGATATTGACAGGAAAATAACATTTTGGTAGTAAGCTTGGGGAAGCTGAAGTTTGTACCAGGGTAGAATCAGGCTCTTTACATAAAGCTAAAAGAGTAGAGGGAATTAAATGCATTCTAGGTATAATTTGATGCCTACAGTTTCTTTTTTCCTTAGAAACTAATGAATATGTGTTAAATTTATCTTGGCATATGAAAAAGATGTAATGACTTGTGCTAACAAGATAAAGGAGAAGGCAGCACTTAATTTCCTAGGTAATACACAAAATAAAAATGATTTGTGTGCCTTCAAATGATTATTCACAACCTCGTTAAATGCTGTACAATACAGATGAGGAGCAAATAAGTCACCCACCCAGGACACATTTTTGTGACTGCAGAATGCCCATGGACGGGCACAAGGTGCAGGACTCGTTTTCCACTGGCACTTGGGTTTTCGGTGATCGTTGCTAGCAAGGGAATGCGTTAAGAAACGCAATGTCAGGAACATAAAGCAGCGATGAAATGTCTGTGTGATATTTCACGGTTACACACGATGCTTTGATTAAGGATGTGCTTGTTCTCTGAATTTAAATCGTCCAAGTCGCTCTCCTCTATATGTGTAGTCCCTGATTGCTCTGTAAGGTACGACCCCCTAGTGGTGCTTACGGCCCTGCTCCTGTTTTCTTCTGGGGACTCTTCTAGTAACACGACATTTCCTGGTTGTTTTCCAGGCAAATTGTCCTCTGAGATTCTGGAGGGCATTTGGTGTCCATGCAGGCCACAGTACTGAGAGATGGTCCTAGCTGCAGTAGCGGGTAGCGCTGCATCTGGTGATCGGTGCGGTGCCGTAATGAGGCGTGGAGAGCAGCTTTGTGCCCGGCTCGCTTCGTTCGAGTTGTCAGTCAGTGCTACATCATGGTCAAAACGGTTTATTTGGTATGACTGCCAAATTTTACACAGGTGCCAGATTAATTTTGATATATTGGTCTTGTAGCAGTGACTCTGGACAGTTTGTGATGTCTCTGCTGGAAGACTGTCAAATGGAAGTGTATAAGCAGTTGGCTAACACATCAATGGTGCTGTAAATAATTTTCTCTAGTATTTTCAAGACGTTGAAAACAGGAAGTAAATTAAATAGAAACTGGGAAGGCTTCCTATTGTAAGCCAGACTTCCCTCTGGTTTCAGATTGCCTTTTAGATGGGTAAGGGCTGTTCGAAGTGCTGCTTTGCTGCTGTTCCTGTGTCCCTGGTGTGACAAGTCCACTCTGCTCTGGATGAGGTGGGAATTCGGATCTCCAGCTCTTTCTTTTGTTAAGGTCTTTGTCTCCAAAAAAGCTCTTTACAGTTAAGCGCTGAGATGCAAATGCTTTTTCTTTGGGAGGTTTGGCATTTGCCATTTTCAGCTTGCTCTTACATATTCCCATGATTTACCAATGCCTCCCTCAAACATCCCACCTGGCAAAGTCCTTTCCTCCTCTTCCAACCCGCTCTGCTCGTGTTGGTTAAACACCAGGAGACTGGTGTGTAATAAGGCTGGAATGCTCTGCATACTGAGCCATAGTGTGGACCTTCCCGAAGCTTGTGCTGGTTTGAGAGGTGTGACTTTGCAGTGGTATGGTGGCTGCTGTACTGCTACCAGAGTATTCTGGAGTATAGGAAGGTGCTGTAAACAGCCTCAGGATTAAAACGGAGACATGCCGTCAAGGTAAACATGGGTGAATTAGTTTGAGGTAAACATTGTGGGTTGAAATACAAAGGAATTAGCTTTGGTGGTGTCAGTTACCTGTAATTCTTGGGAAAATGTGGTCAGAGCAGCATGGGGACCCAAGGTCTTGGCACCTGTCAACTGTACTATTAACTTTCTTGCTTGTGAAGCAATGTAGCAGGCAATTCCAATCCCTGCCATTGCTTCCTTTCTTTAAATTCTTGGAATTTATTTCCCCCCATGTATTGAAGCAAAGAAAAGCTTTTGTGACTGATGTCTCTAGACTTCCCAAGTCAGAGGTCCTGGTTTCTCCGAAGAGCCACATCTTGCTTTCTGCAGCTGGTGCCTTATGATAAAACTTAGTGACTAGTTCAGACCTCTAGTTTTCAAGTTATTCACATGGTCTCTTTTACTGTTGCTGTTGTTTCACCTGACATCTACATGCAGTCATGTTCCTTAATTATTCAGCTTTTGGTATGCTTCTAGAGTAGAGATTATTTTGTCCACCTGAGCAATTTGGGGGTATAAATAACTCCAACTGTAATTTTCCAGTGAGTATTAGCCATGTTCAAAAGCTGTTTTTAAAAAACAGATTTGAAAAATGGCTTCTCCGAACACAGTGTGATACTTAAAGCAATCTCTACTGACCATACAAATCAGGTTAGTTATTTTACAAGCTTGCTTCTTGCCTGCTTTGCCATGATTTTATATCAAGGCATGAATCCTGCTTTTTAATAACAACCTTTCACGAATTAGGCTATTACTGGAAACTCAATCCAGCTTTGCTTTCTTATTTTGTAATCGTATTCCAGCCCACAGTGGAAATTTGTTTTCTCATACCTCCCTGTTCTCCCTGGTGAGGTAACTTTATGATAAATTCATTCATTTCCTCATGATACTTCACCCAAAGTACTGACCGTTTTTTTGGTTCTTCCCCCTTTGTTAAAACTTGCAAAGATTTCTAGTAAGTTGAGGAATCATTTTACAGAAACTGTGCTCGCTTTGTTTGTTGTCTTAACTTTTGTACAGGGCTTTGTAATTTGGCAGCAAGCAGTTGTGTGGGACAGGCTGTAAGAAATACATGGTGGGAGCAACCTGTGTGCAGGCTAATCTTACCAGTTTCTTCTGCCTCTAACTTCTGGGATTTTAATCTTCTAGCACTGCCAATAAAATTCAAGTAAAGTCACACACACAAAATTACTATTTACTGGAAGTACTAATTTTTCATTTTTTTTATTAGTATGGCTTTATGGCTTGCTGGTAGGCAAAAATAAGTGAAAGAATAGAGTGCTGACCATGTGTCATGCAGCCCATCTTTGGGATAATGCAACTACAAATATCAGTATTATACGTAGGCTTTTTACAACTGAATTGTGTGGATTAGGTAATATTACTGTCTGTTTGAGAAGTCTCTCTTTCATACTGTGCGCCCAGACCGCAGCTGGAGGTTTTGGTGGTGTTTCTGTGCCAGCAATCCGCACACTCTGGGCTGATTGTTCAGCATTCCTCAGGGAAGTTATTTTGGGTAAAACCAAAGGTGAGAATTGGGGTTAATCAACACAAGGTATTTGCATAATATTTGTAAGGCCATCTGACCTCTCTGGATGTATTAAATGGAAACTGGTGGGTGTGGGGTTTTTGTGTTGTGGGTGTTTGTTGTGTTTGGTTTTAGTTTGTTTGTTTGTTTGTTTGTTTGTTTTTGTTTTTAATTTTTGCTTGTTGGGGTTCTGGATGTATCTAATAGGGATTGTTTTCAGTTGAAGTACTACAGTTATGTGTTGCATCGATAGCAGTCACTATATGCAGCTAAAAGATTACAAAGCTTGTAAGAACAAAAAACTCAGCCTTTCTTTTACCCTTAGGAGGGCTGCCTTCATGTCAAGACAAGTTTTATGCAGGGATTGTGCGTGAAATGTCGTGACTATTTTGTAGAGCAGCTCAGTGGAGAGTCCCTGAGAAGAGAAACATGTTTTGGTGCCGTTGGTTTGAGGTGGGAGTGGAGCAAAGCCACTGGTAGTGTCTGTCTTGCACCTATCCCCCCATCATATTAAAATTCTATAACGAGTGACATGAAAATTAGGAAGATGAGAATGAACAGCTAAGAGTTTAAAGTGGACACAGGATGTTTAAAGACAGTGTGTAAAGACTTTTGTTACTAATAAAAGGATTTTTAAAAAAATTTAATTTTTTTTTTTTTTTTGAAAAGCCATTATTGTCAAACCAAAGATGATTACTAAAAGTAAAAAGACACCTCAGGAAGAGGAAGTCATCATAAACCAAGGAAACTAGGAATTTTAGAAAGCTGAATATAAGAATGAAGTAGGAAAGTCTGCTTCCAAGGTTGAAGATCAGCTTATTAACAACTGTAAGGAAAAGCTGCTAATGAAACCTTTTACACCTTGAAGCCAATCTGTTTGGGAAAGGAGCATTTGAGAAAGATTGGAATGCAAATGTAGAAACTAAACTAGGTCTTTGCGTGTGCGAGGATTGCAGGGCGAGTTGTACATACTGGAGCCCTTTTCTTCCAGAAGACTTTTCCGAGGAACTGTCTCATATTGAAGTGTCAGTGGAATAGGATTCATAATTAATTGGTGAAAGGAACTGTAACAAATCATCAAGACCAGATGGTATTAAATCAAGATTTCTAAAAGCATTTGAATGTGAACTTGATGAGCTGCTGACTCTGGTGTGTAACCTATTACTTAAGTCAGCCTTGATGCTGAAGAATAGAAGATTACAAACGTGATGCCAGGATCTCCTCCCCCCCCCCCTTTTAACTTTTTTTTTCCTCTCAGAGCTTGCTGAGAGTTGCAAGGAGCTGCAGACAGTAAATGTACAGAGTATATTGATAGAAACTGTAATAAAGAATAGACTTAATGAAAATGTGGGGAAGAGTCAATATTAGCTCTTGGAGAGGAAAGTTGTTTGAAGGAGTCTGTGAATATGTGGGTGTAGGTGAGCCAGCTGGCACGGCAGGCGTATCTTTCCAGGAAGGTTACAAGAAGGTCCCTCACTGAAAGCTCTTAACATTTTTAAACTCCTAGGTAGACTCTCTGCTTGACCAGTCACAGGTGAGTGATAAGCACTGTGCAGTTGAGAGGAATAGGGAAAAGGGGGTGAGAAAACACATTATTTGTGTTTTGTTGTAATTTTCATGAATCTGGTACTGCCAGTGGGTTTCTCAGGGGCTTTGACTCTGCTGTCGGGAGTACTTTAAAACTCACTGCAGAGTGGTCAGTCATTCAGAGAGAACTAAAGGGAGGTGGTTAGTGCCTATTAAATAAAAAGTGACACGTATCACCTGCACATGGAAAATCCTTAATTGACAGCTATTAAAAACTGGTATAGAGGGTTTTTTGATAGTACTACTGTTTTTGCAGTTTACTTGCTGTAGGGCACTAGAAGAGCAAGGATCTTAGCTGGACTTTTGGATCTGGTGTGGCCACCAGGTGCTTTTGGCTGGTTTATGCTGGCAACAACTTGGTTAACGCCACAGCGTTACGGAAAGGCACAGTGGGCTGAACTTCTGTGCCATGCAGATATATAAATAGATATTTTTTTCTTAAGAGTGGAAAAGAGAACATAAGGGTTCCCCTCTGGGTATTGTAGCCTAACATCAGGTTTTACAGCGTTTGAGGTTATTGGAGTAAAAATATTTAAAGGAAAGAATAGGAGCTTTTCAGAACATGTGAGTCTTGTGCATTATGACAAGATAATGAAGATCCAGCTTGTTGAAATTATTCTTTGTTTCTGCCACCTTCATCATGTTGAAACTAAAAATTTTCAGGGGCTGCAGAGAGGAGAAGAAACAAAGATATTATGCTTGAGATCAAGAATCTAGATTGCCAAGGTTGCCTATTGTGAGAGAGGGAAAATGGGTTTGAGCCTCTTGTCCAAAACCTATTCTGATGTTCTGGCGATAGCTGTCTATTTCATGCTGTATTTTAGATTTCTGATGTCTTGACTTAGCTCTCTTGCTTCCCATCATGGTTGAAATTTTGCCTTTGATAATGACTGTATTGGCTACATAGTGGTTCCTTTGGATGCGCATGCTGTTCATGTTGCACAGCAAGGACGTTACGTGTGTTGTTACACCTATCCTGGTGCGTGGAAGAGGGACTGCAAATGCTGGGGTCTTCATTACCCTTCCACAGCACTCCATCTGAGATTTGTGATGGAATTTGCCAGCTCCTGCAGGACCATGCTTACTTATTATTTCTGGCAGTGTATATTTGCTTTTGTTGCAAGAAAAATTCCAGGAAAGCAGTAGGTTGTTAACAACGTGAAAAGTGTTTCATCATGGTGTCTGCAGCTCATAGAAGGCTTTGGGGTCCAAATGCATACAAGTCTGTGTGCAAAGCAACCTTACCTTGAATGGTGTGTATCAACCTAGTCTGTGGAGTTGTTCTTCATTTTCTGCCTCCTGACTCCCAGCTTTCCTGTTCTTCAATGGGCTGGCTCAGCTTGTGATGGCTGCTG
This sequence comes from Megaceryle maxima, assembly GCA_024605025.1. NCBI lineage: Eukaryota > Metazoa > Chordata > Aves > Coraciiformes > Cerylidae > Megaceryle > Megaceryle maxima. Next base: position 249,562 of record JANHGN010013511.1, on the reverse strand, counting down.
AATTAAAAAATGTTTAGGGGAATATATTGTTCAGTAACTACGGATTATTATTTTTTGTTTGTTTATGTGCAGTGTAAGGACTTTACTTTGTACTGGAAATGCAATTTTGGGCAGGATTAATTATATGCATCTTTTGCTCATCTCAGATTGAGATACAAAAGGCTTAATAGCTCAGTTTAAAGGGTTTGCTTTTCCTTTTCATCAGTGGAACTTCAAGTAGGGTTATTTCTGATGAGGAGGAGAACTTGCACTACTTAAAATTAGGAAAAGAGAAGTGAAAATAATTTCTATCTATATGTATTATGTTTGTATACTGACATAATTTAGAATTAATAAAGTGATAGTTACATAGTAATCACTTAATTTCTGTAATTTGCTGCAAGAAAGATACATTTTTTCTTTTTCCCCCTTGCCTCAAAAAACCCAAACCCAATAAAATGACAATGATATGATATTACCGACAGCAACAGACATGCGGCATAGGATAATTTTACCCAGCTCTCATTTCTTTTGAATATAGGATTGCTAGTTAGAGAGGTCAGAAGCCTGTTCTTCCCACTGTACCAGAGTCTGATATTTTGTTGCTCGTTTAGGTGCCCTTTCCTGTATTTTTGGTGGGGCACACTTGTGGCTGGCCAAAGGCAGCTTGCTGGCTATGGCTTTGGCCGCTGCAGCGGGGTTGGTACGCGTGCAGGAGGCTGGCTTCTCTCTTTTACTTAAGTGCAACTGTACAAACTAGCTTTTAGTCCTTTATAAATCTTTTAAATCCATTTTAATTCCTGTTAGGAGTTACAGAGGCTTGTAGGGGCTAAGTAACTCTTGTTTTACTAGAGGGATGCTCTTAGGTTTATTACCTTATTATCGGACGTGAAAAAAAATCAAAAGCAATGAATTGTCAGGAATCCACACGCGGTAGATGTGCCACCTGGGCTGCCCTGGTGGTTCCCAGCTGTTGGCATATGAGTGTTCCTGTGCAAGGGAGGCTATTTGGCGGTGTTGCCTGGGAGCGGTTAGGGAGCCTGGGTAAGGCAGTGTGACTCTAGCTGCTGTCTCTCAAATCAGCGATCTGTTGGAGTGCTCGCCTCTGGCTGTAGGTTGAGCTAAGAGAAGTCTCTCCATTGGACTTAAACATTTGTTTCTAAATTAAAACTGAAATAAATTAGCCACAAAATAAAACGTGTCATTACTTGTGCCTTCATCTTCATGTTCTTGAAGTGTCTGTAGCAAAGCTCAGATTGAAAAATCTTGGTGACGTTCTGCTTTGGGAGTGAGAGTCTAACTGAAGAAAAACATTGCGAGAGGGACTTTATTAGTGAATTAAGAAATGTTTATGAACTTTCAGATTTTCAGAAGGAACTGGGTGACAACAAAGGTCCATTTTTTTTCTTTTTTTTTTTTTTTTTTCCTCTAAAGCAAAAGAAATCTCATCTGTGTCTTTTTGTGAACCTTTATTTAAAATAAAACTGGTATCTGAAGATTGATTGCAGGGATATTTTATGAAGAGAATACAGAGGATGGTATATTCACTTGCCTGCTCTCTGGTTCCTTCACTAGTTGTCCATCATGGTTTACCAGTGCCATTTTTTCTTCTGCTCGGGTATGTGCTGAAGAATTTGCTTTTAAAGAAAAAAAACAATGTCAATGCCACTTCAGATTTTTCCCCCTATTTTTTTTCTTGGAATGAATACACATGTCACATCTAATCCACTGCTATCGCAGGCGATTGCATCACAGGCGTCCTTGTAATCTGATCAAGTACCACTTTGAAAAAAAAAAAAAAATTTTTTTTGTAACTTGTGGCTGTTGCTGAATGGGAAAAGCATTCATATTAAAAACAAAAACATGTTTCTAGCCTAAATGTGTTTAGGGATTATTTGTCCCTATGGTCTTGTTTTGAAGGAATATGTTGTGAATGTGAGTGACCAGGGCTGCCCACAGGGCTGGACTGAGCCCTGCATCATGTGGACAGCAAAAATGGTTCTCTCTGACCTCTCAGAGCTATGTCATTTATCTCTTCTCCATCTAATACACCTAATATTTTCTTTCTTAATCATATTGTATCTGATTGTACCAGAATTTTTTCTTGTTTTCTCCTCAAGTACACAATTTTATGTGCTATTCTGTATTTGAGTCTATATTTGTTACCTGTCCTTAAAATTACCCTGTTCTTAGTGTGTGACAGATGCCATCCTTTACGCTGGCAAGCAGAAAACTTCATGTTTTCCATTCATCTTCAGTCACTTTTATTTATATGTGTGTGTGTGTATATATATATACTCATATAATTAGAACATATGTCTCAGCATAAACACTTGGGGGGGGATCTATTAGTAACCACTACAGCCTCATTTTTCTTGTTCGTATTTGACCTTTTGACTTTAGTCCCTTTCCTTATTTATCTTAGGATTCTTATATTGGGTTTTATTTTCTCCCACTAAAATTATTTCCTACATAACATGGTAGTTGTGTTTTCTCAAAGCCAGATAAATGAGATCTACCGCATTATGTTTAGAGAAATCTTGTGTTTTATTTGCAAAACATACTGGGAAAATGTGGCATGAATTATTGCTGGTTAACCTAAGTTGTGTCTCATCCTGGGTCCCCCCCTCCCCTTTTCCTTCAGGTTTCTAATTATCTCTTTTGAAACGTTTTAAAACATTTCATTACTTCTGAGATCAAATCAGCCAACATTTAGATAACAAAATTAGTTTTTCCCTCTTTTTAAACAGACATTTGCATTTTCTATTCTGTAATCCTCTGGTACCAGTCTAGCTTGATGTATTTGCTATCAGACTTGAAGTAATCACACCCTGCATGAATGTTCTGAAAGACCTTTCCCAGGTCCCTGAGCTGCAGAGCCTTGAGTATGGCAGAGCTTGGCTTCCTCTTTGGTTGCAGTAGTTCCCGTGACCATCCTGGCTGCCTTCACCATCCGCCTTCATCCTCGTGAGAGACAAGAGACAACCTTCGCAGGTAGTTTTGGGTAACTTGTCCATGGGTTCAACGACCCCATTTACCTCCCGTGTGCTCAAAGGCCTTAAGAAATATTTTTTTCTCAATTCCCTTAATGCAAAAGGACCTGAAACTTTGGTGATGATGATTTTCATCTTAGGCTGCTGCTTCCCACCCACCTCCCCCTCACCCCCCCTTTTCAATTTTGCTTGTTTCCCCAGCCTTTGTGAAACAGCTGTTTGTGGCAGAGGTTTGGATCCCTTCTTTCAACAGGTTTTTCTCTGGTGATTAGGATCTGCATTCCAGATAGCTTTTACAGCTTTGTGCTAGAGAAATGCCAAGTTTTCCCTTAATAGAAAAGTAACCAAGTAAACTTGCCTTTCAAGCATGTGCATACATGAGTACTGTACAAAATCATGCATGCTGCAGAAGATTGGAAGAAAGCACTTTATTCAGTTGTAGCAGGTTTGGACTAAAAATGACTTTGGGATAGAGGACATTTATAGCCAACCTGGTGTTGCTTAGTGTAGCTTGGCTGCTTAAAGTTACCTTTCTCATGGTTGTGCAGATGCTAAACCGGCAGAAGGACATAGTTGTCTTAAGAATATGAACTGCAGGTTTAATTAGTTGGAAGCAATGCGCTTACATGACGGAGGAGCATTTCTCGGGATGTTTCTTGGTAAGTTAATATACTGCAGATTGAATCTTTGAAGCATGGCTCCACAGAAAGCCTCCAGTGAAAATGCGTTCCTAATTGCCAACAGCACTGGTTAACAGGTTGTCTAAGCAATTTAATGGCCCAGCTTCAGAGTAGCTTTAATATATTCTTGTTGCCCCATGTGAATAAATTGATATACTGAGTAAGATAAAGCTGCCTCATTATTCAAGTATCGATAGTAGTGTTTTTTGTATGTTATCTTTCTTGCTGTTTTTATATCCTTTTGTACTGCTATGCATACTCATATTTGTGGCCACTCAGTGGGAATTAAGGACCTGAAGAAGGTCTGCCTTTTCCTCAACCAGGGAAGTGTGTATTTAGTAACTTCTGAAGAGCTGAGAGATAACAGGTTATTTTATTTTCATAAAGAATGAAGTCTCCATAATTTAGGATTAATTTGAAGCAGTGCATACCTTGCCAGCAGGCTTTCGAGACAGTGGTGTAATCAGTAGAATTTGGCTGGGTTCCATATTATGTGTATTTTGTTCAGAAACTCGGGTTCAGTGTATTACAAACAATACTTCTTGGAGGATGAACGTTCAGTAAAAAAAAAAAAAGCTGGAACGGAGATTGTGATCGGGGTGGTATTTTCACAGCCACAGGTTTTGATGGTTTAGTAAATTGTGGGTAAATCTCCAGCTGAGATGTTGCAGTGTCAAGGTTTGTTGTCACTGGTGGTACTTTTTCATTTGGTGGTGACCTTGCTCATCCTGGAGACAGAGGTTCTATGCTTCAGTGTCAGCCTTGGATTTATGGGTTTTGGTTCCCCTCATCCCCTGTCATGAAATCTGGCAAATGCCATTGCTAGACCTTAAACAGAATTTGTTTTACATGGGAAGAACGAATCAGTTACAGTGAGGTGTGACTTTCAGGAAGATGAATGTGCTCTTGGAAAAGGACTTGAAGTTATGGTTCAGTTTGTTTGTTTGTTTATTGGGATCCAGGTACGTGTTTTGTGTGTTACAAGATGTAGTGCCACATATTTTATTACACTGAATACATGAAATTGAGTATTTATTACTGAAGTTTTATTAAGGTGGTAACCAAAATGCAAGACCTTTTATCCCAGTGTTCTCCTAGTGTGGAAGAACACCTATCTAGGCTTACAAAATGGTTGTTGGCCATAAGAAGCGAGTATCACAAAGTGAATATGGAGGTTTAATTTGTAGATTTCAATCTGCAAAAGAAAAATAAGAGGAGCGGGGAAGCTGTACACAGAGACCTGTGGTTTCTTAGATTGCTTTGGTAAGGAGGCAAATGGCCTTTAGTTAAGGCAACTAGAAACCTTGGTGAATGTAGCTATTGTTGAGAATGGAGAGCAAGTGAGTAATTAAAATTCCCCCTTCCTAGGCCAGATGGACTTTACCTGCTTTTAAGGACCTTTGTGTTTTGGCAGTATGGGAATAGCTGAACAAGCCAAGAGGACTTTAAGAGGTTATGGGAGTTCCCGCTGCTCGATGACTTGGAACGATTCCTTTTCAATTGTTCTAGAAAGTGGCAGCAATGTGGATGGCTTTTTATTCCTCTGCCCCAAATTGATAATGTTTAAGATTATAAATTGTATTGCATAGTACTAGTTCAAGTTCAGGTTTGAAAGCACTGTAGCTACTTCTCAGAGCCACTTAAGTATTTGCTCCTTGAAAGGGCTCCTTTGGTAACTACTACTATTTATCTTCATTTGTTCCCTGCCTAGAGGGATTTTTCAGTAGTTAGAGAACTAACTAACTGTACCTGGAGCTGTTGACTTCCCCCTCTTCTCTTCCCTTGATTGCTCATTGTATTTCTCTGTTACATCTTGTCTGTATTAGATTATAACTTCTTCAAGACAGGAACTGTATGTTGGAGACTCCAGGATCATGGGGTATGATCTTGATTTAGGACCTTCAGGCAATATTGAAATACAAATAACTATGCTTGAAAGATTTTTTTTTTTTTTTTTTTTAAACATATGATCTAAACTGTTACAGGGCAGCAGTTTACATTCTGTTGGAGCTTAGCAATATGCAGTCAAGCTCAAACAGGTTGGAAGCTGACTGTCCTGAGTTCTAGTGCTTGCTCTGTGATTTATCTACTGCTTCAGTCTTAACCAAGCTCCGTTATCAGAAAATGAAGCACAAACAGGTATGCTAATACAACATTTATTTGGGGATTTTACTTGCAGGAAAGACAGATAATTCCAATATTTCCAGTGGCAGTTTTTGCACTGTAATACAGCTCTTCAGTGTGATTTTTTTATGTGCAGAATGTGCAGTAGTGCACATTCGGATGCTGTAAAAGCAGTGGAACTTTATTTTAAAAAATGATTTCTTCGTCAGGGTAAGCACTTAAGATTGGGATCGCAACATTCCTTTTTATGCACGTGTTGAAGCACAGTATTCAGTGCCACTATTGCATTCTCTTTCTCAGATGATCAGATATGTAATTTTTAATAGCTTGTCAAGTACCAGTAATACGCAGCTGCGTGCAGTTTGTGTAGGATCCATGAAAGTCTTTGACGTGGAAAAAAGTACAGTAAACTATCTGTGCAACATATGATGCATTATTTAACATCGTTAAGGGTTGTAATGCTGAAAATTACAGCTGCTTGTAAGCCACGTTAATCGGATGGTAAGTTACCTTTGGAACGGATGTGCCTGACGTAGGAGCCTCTCCGTGCAGCTGCAGCCTTCTCGCTGCGTGCAGTGGGGATGGCAGGCTGAGCCTGCTGGCGAGTGCTTGTGGAATTGAGACACATCAGTGGTTTTTTGCACTCTAATTCATTTCTGTGTCCACTGATGGTGCAGTGATTATGAGTACAATGAAAAAAAATCTAGACAGAATTGAACAACCTCCGCTGGTGCAGCCAGTTGCCCTTAGTCAAAAGTCCATTTTTTGTTGGTTGAAAGGGTGTCTTATCAGGAATTAAATTTTTCAGCTGAGGAAGCCATCTGACTGGAAATGGAAGAGAAATAGGGCATTAGGGTTAACTGAACTGTTGAAAAAAAAAAAAAAATAGAAGCATAAAAATGATCTGTTGGCTTTCCTATGGGAGAAGGTGGGTTATCACCTGATTTGCACAGGAAGCATCTGGTGTGCTGAATGTTACTGAAGAAATTACTGTGTTTGACAAATTTTTATACTGAGTAGGGTTGTGCAAAGTCATAAACAGAAGACTGATTAAGGGACATCGAAAGCAGAGGTTTTATGTGAAATTTAATTTAAAGTTCCATAAAAGGGACAGTGCTGCTAAAATGCAGTTCGTTCTTGCAGCGCTGAGCGGGTCTGTATGGGGAGCCGAACTGGCTCGGGGAGGAGTTGCAAAGTTTTAATACTGGTGGAGAAGGTAGGATTGTTATCAAACAAACCTGATGGAGCTGCAGCGAGTCCTTCTGGTGGTTCCTGGCTGTGGTGGAGCTTCAGATATCCTGATGGTATGGATGGGGTGTTTTGGGTTGATGATCTGAAGCAAAGATCTTCTTTGCCCACTACTTCTTTATTGGAGGGTAAAACTGAGCTGTGGGGGTTGTTGGTCATTATTTGCATTTTGTTTTCTAGCATGACTGGAAACTTTGAGAACTGAGGAGCTTTTGGGGATCGGGCTGATTGTTATGAAGTTCAGATTTTTACCTGGGGTTAATTGGGGCCAGTCTTTGGTACCTGTGGGCAGGGTCCTCTCAGGCCTTGATGTGCACTGCCTGTGGTGTCACGTGCACCTGGGAATGACTTGTCAGGTTAATACTTTGAAAAATCCCGGAAGGATGTAGGAAAAACAATGCATTCCTCTGGTTTTATACCTCTTCCCCCTGTTGTGAAAGTCTGGGAATGGATGAAAGCAAGTTAGATGATAACAGGCAGCCATGAAACAAGGTAATAAAGGTGTAATGTCTGAGTGGGACTCGTATGTTAGGGCAAATTGCTCCAAAATGAAATGTGGGGAGGAGAGAACTAGCCCCCCACCCCCTTGGAAGCTCCTTGAATGATCAGGGTTGTTTCTCTGACACTTCTTATGCATCTATCCCATGATAGACTGAGAGGGGATTTTATGAACGTTTACCAACATCTGCAGGGTAGGGGTCAAGTAGAAAGGGACGGTCTCTTTTCAGTAGTGCCCTGGGATAGGGCGAGAGGTGATGGTTGCAAGGTGAAACACAGGAAGTTCCACATCAAGATGAGGAAAAACTTCTTCCCTGTGAGAGTGACAGGGCCCAGGCTGCCCAGAAAGGCTGTGGAGTCTCCTGCTCTGGAGAATTTCCAAGACCCACCCGGCTCTGTTCCTGTGTGGGCTGCCCTGGGTGACCCTTTTCTGGCAGGGGCGAGTTGGACTCGATGATCTCCAGAGGTCCCTTCCAACACCTACCATTCTCTGACTAAATTTCCAAATGACTGTGTAATCTATCTTTGGGTCTTCCAAAAGATGGAATTACATGATAAAAGTTAACTTGACAGGTTGTCATACCATGTTTATATATAATGTATATAATTTTCGAAATCTGATTCACCCAGAGTATGAATACAGCTGTAAAATTGACCAGGTAGGTAGCTGAATAGTTTAACATGAATATCTCTGTTGTCACAATTAAAAGGAAGCGAATGTTGGGAAATGATGTATTGTTAAAGCTTGATTTTGTTTCAAATGCCAGAGCAATCCTTGATATTATTGGAAAAGAAAGAAATAATAGGGCCCTTGGAGATCTTAAATGTGAATATCAGTAGCCTGTTTCTGGGTGAAATCCTCCCTGAATGCAAGCTGCGTCTTGGTGCTACTCTGTAATTGCCCCTTGGTTGGCCATCAAAAAAAGATGTGGAGATACCACGGGGGCTGAGAGTATCACTCTGGCCTCGCATGGGGCCTGGTGTGGGCTCTTTCAGTGGTATGTTTGGTTTTTAATAAGTAATTCACTCTGGGAAATTATTTCTTCAGATTTCTGCAGTTGGTGAGCGGAAGCCTGAAAATTAGGTGAAACTAATAAAGATTTGCTGAAACCTGGTACCTAGAAAGGCTCTCTGTTAGCATAGAAGAAATAAAATTAAAGCAAATATGACTTCAAATTTGTCTAAAGGGAGGGGGGAGAAATTCTGTGAGTTTCAGTGGCGCTGTTTGGATAGACTACATTTAAGGAGAAGGGTAGTGCTTGGCCCTCAGTCATCTTCACGCTTTGCAGACAGGTAATTTCTAAGTAGTTTACTGTCTGTGCTGAAGTAGAGTGCTTCCAGGGTATTTCCTAAAAATGCAGGGCTATTTCTGTGACATGAAATAAGTTTCTGCTGCTGTCGTTAAACTTTATTTGTCTTCAAGAACTAGATCCATGTGTGTGAACAAGAGCATCCTCCCTAAAATACTTCCTTGCACTTTATTTCAAAGGTGCATGTGTGTTTTGGATAAAATAGCGAGTTTGGTGAAAAACTTCTCATCAGCGTAAGCTTATTTAGGGAGAAAAAAAAAATCTTTGTCAAATACGACGGTGCTTTTTTGATAATTATGGTTATGAAATAACGTTCTGAAGCAGTAGCCCACGTTCTGAGTGGTGTCTGCCTTTATCTACGTTAAATTTGCACAGCATTAGAGTGGTGGCTGGAAGACAACAGAGATCCTGTTTTCTTCTTTGCACATGCAGTTCCTGTGTATTTATGCAGGATTTTAGAAAACCTCTTCAAATGGCACCTAAAGTGCTGTTGGAGTCTGTTGCCCTAATGTAGTGTAAGGAGTTTACCTCAAAAGCAGCCTTTTGTTACAGGAGAAATTGGTTGCTGTGAAAAGGCATAAATATGGAAAATTATTTTTCTGGCTAGATACTGGGAGGAAGCCTTTTAAGCCTCTGTTTACCTTCTGAGTTTTGAACTGCACGGTGCCGTTGTGGGAGTAAATAGCGGTGGGTGAAGGGGAAGGCAGAGCCTGGCCTTACCTGCCTTTAGGTGAACACAGAGACTGGCCCCCCCCGTGAAGGAGCTGGTGTGACCACAGGTTTGAGTGTGCCTTTACAGAAAATGAAAAAGCCAGGAAGCTGGTGGATGTAGCATGTAATTAAGACTCGCACACAGGCATGTCGGCAGGAGTTGTAGAGATGGGATGCTTTGCAGCCTGATGGAACGAGGACCGGCCAGCATGTGGGTGACGCTGCCGGGTGCATGATCTCTCTTGGGTTTTGATGGGGGGACAGGTCTGTTGCCAAAACACGTCAGCATCCATCTTCCAGCGAATAAAAGCAGATGCTTGTAATTGATTAAAGAGAAGTAAAGCTGTGACTACAGCATCAGTCTGTTCTGGACCTTGTCCATCCCTGGTTGTATCTGAGGTGTGGGAGTGTGCCCTCCTACTGGCACAGAGTGGAAGGTGCTACCCTATGCATCACATATTTTCTCTGATTGGCTCTGCTTTGTGTAAACACAATACAAATGTTAAATTATTCTTTTTTTGTTAGAACGTTTCCCTTTGCAACGCAGACAAATTGCTGTTGGCGCAGCTATTGTCTTTGGCGAAGTTACTCTGGGGACATATCTGAGAGATCTCCGTTGCGACGCGTGGAGGAAAATTCTGAGTGGTCTCCTCTTTCAAACAATGCAAAAGCTTTTCATTTGGTTTTGTTGTATTTAATTAAAATAAATACACCCAGAGGCGTGAGCAATTGCTGGATGTTAAAAAAATAGAAGATGATTAAACAATTGAAAAAACATTGTAATGCACAAAGTTATACAAACTGTATAAACTTATGTTAATAGCATGATAAAAATTCAGGAGAAAAACTGGCTTAAATATTTAAAAGTGTATCTTTAGATCCATTGCCCTTTAGATCCTCTGCCTTCAAGACAAAAACTAGCTTAAATATTTAAAAGTGTATCTTTAGATCCATTGCCCTTTAGATCCTGCGCCCTCTTTCAGCATTACTTAATCTTCATATTTGTATTTTAAAATATTTAACTAATTATATTTTAATATTGCCTCACTGAAAATTGAGTTCTG
>JANHGN010013511.1:218011-230340 GCA_024605025.1 Megaceryle maxima | reverse complement strand
GCAATCAAAAACCCAGACGTCCACCCCCCCCCCCCCCCCCCCCCCGAAGGTTCTGTCCTTCTGCACAGCTCTGTTTTACACTTCGGAGAAGCCATAATATTCTTCAGATAGCCACAGAGTTCTTGAAAAAAATAACGTATGATTCAAAAAAGAAACTCACTTTGTAGTTTAGTATCAAAAGCAAAAGAGGCCTCAACACTAACTCTATCTGCATAGCTAAGACCAGAGTAGCTCAGACATGTGCAAATCAAATGCTTCTTCATTGTCTTAAATGAGTTTTCTCACTGATTTGCAGAATATCTGCTTGGTTCGTTATTACACAAGATGCAATTTCTGCAAGCCAGATATTCACCAAAGGTAACATTAGACACTGAGCAAATAATTGTTTCCTGTCACACTGCATTAGTAGCTAGGAAGAAAGCGTTTCCTCGTTTGTATTTGTGCTGAACTAAATATAGCTCTGGTGAAGCTTAGCATCAGCCATACAAGTCCCTAAGAAATTCAGCACCGTGTTTGTCAGTCACTGGGAAAATACTGTAGACATTCTTGCCCTCCCCCTTAGGAGTTTTATAATCTTAGGAATTTGACCATGTGGCTAACCAAACTCTCAAAGTCCTGGTAGTCTGGGGCTATTGCTGTCTGCAGGGACTAATGCAGAGTTTTATTTATTTTTTTTTTTTTCCTCTGAGGAGTTTTAGGATAGCAAGCTCAGTCTGCAACTCCCCTGGTCTGTATTTAACAACTACAAGGTTAAATTGTCCTGTGGTTACATTTTCCACCTTTGATTTCCACCTTAAATCTGTTACTTGTTACTTGTTCTACTCTGTAGCTGTTCTGTAGGGGTGATGACGTGATGTATAGGATCTTAAAAACCCTGTTAAGAAGTATTCAGATTGAACTGTGCCAGTGAAATCACGCTGTATACCTGGTAAGAAAAATCTGATGATGTTGTAAGATGTATTGAATAGATTGTGCCTCCTCCCTGGGAAGTGTACGAGCTGATGTCTGTGCCGTGGTACCAAGTCTGTCAGCTGTGGGATAAAAACCTTCGTGCTGCGTCTGCACTGAGAAGGCAGCACTGCTTCCTAAGACGGTGGAGATGCCGGACGCTGGGTTTTGGAGCTTGAGTCTTTTAGCTGGCATCTGTGAGGCTGGTGCTTCAGGTTAATCGTTTCCAGTGGGGCTGGGTGTGAGACTGGGCTCAAGGAGTTAGTCCTGTTCCTTTCTTCATTTGTATTTGAATTCACTGAGGTAGGCTCATCCTCCCTAGGCATGTCTGCCTGACAGTGAGTGGGATGAGTGTTTCAGAGGTCTGAGAGTTCTTACATCCAGGGTTTGTAGAGAGACCAAGACAGTACACAGTCATTCATCTGTGTCGCTTCTTCAGCCATAGAGTGCTGCCAGCTTCTGCATTTTATCAGTGCTCTTCCCAATTTCTTCAGTACTCTGCCCAACTTCCTCGCTTTATGGGTGATGCCTTTAATTACTAGGAGGAGGGAGTGCATTCGCCGTTGTTAGTGGGGAGAAGGAATCCTATCACGTCTGTCTGCCTACATCTGTACCTCTTGCCCTCAGAGAGATCCTTTGAGGAGGTGATCTAAAGAAATCCAAAGAAAATTGCTGAGGTTTGTAACAGCTTTCCTCCTGGCAGACTGAGATTTATTTATACTGTAGGATGTGACAGGCAATTCCTGGAGCCTCAGCTCTGTCTAAAGTGTGAGCGATCGCTGGAAACCCAAGTGATTGCATTAGAAGCTTTCCTCCCTCCAGTGGGGAGAGTGTTTGAGCTTGAACTCTCCCCTCGTTGAGATCTTTGAAGTTTGGATCTTTAAAACCATTCTCCACTCCAAAGACCGAGCAGTGCAGTTGTCATCCTTCCCATCTGAGCCAGGCTGGACTAGGCTCCCTTCAGAGGCCATTAAAGCTGCTTGTTTCATCCTCAAGAGAGGCTGGCAGAGGAAAACTTAAGTAATTATTCCCTGCCTCTCCTCCCAGTAGCTGAGCGAGCTGTGGAAGTTGAAACATCGTTAAATCTCAGAGCAGCGTGGAGGAGCTGCAGCCTCCGCATCCAGGGAGTGGTGGAGTAACAGGTGGGACTTAGAAGCTAATTAATATTTGTGAATAGCGAAGCGCTATTGGTAAGAAAACAAATCGGGCTGCTTGTGAATATTTATGATGATGACTTTCAACACTGCTTGGGTTGCGCAGTCCTTTTCCAGCTGCCACGTCTTCTCTTGTGTCACAACATTTCACACCAGGGTGAAAACCTTCTCCGCTGCGCAGAGTCATGCTGCTGGGTGGCAGCCAGCCAAGCAGCTCGGCAGAGAAGCTCCTAGAAGAGTACTCTCACCATTTCAGTATTAGTGGGCCTCTGTGGTCCCAAACATTTTGAAGTATTCTTTGCTGGTGGAATAAGCCATGCGATTTAGCTTAAGATTTCATCCCATTAAGAGCCAAGCCATGCACAGAGATAATGCTATGTTTGAAGAGAAAGCAGGTGTTAAAGGTTGTTCTCCCTCTTAATGTTGTGTGCGAGTGTTTTACAGTAGATCAAACTTGCCTAATGTAATCTTCATAATGCTTTCATTTAAAATGCTCCCTGTGGTTTGTATTTGTGGAACTGAAAGAGCAGAATCTACTTTGTAGCTTGGTGGGGCGGGGTGTTTGATTGAACATATGTTCACAATGTCATTTGGGAAAGATAATAGGTTTTTAACCCCTGTCAGTGTTAAGACTGAGGTATTTATGGAGCTCTATTAAAGCTGTGCTTAGGCAGCTAACCTTGCGATACAGGTTCTTCACAATTTGCCATTTTCTTGTGATAAGTTGTGGCTTTTCCTGACCCCTCGCAGTGCCTCTTGCTGTGTCAGCCAGCATGGGAGCTTACCAAGAAATGAGGAATTCCTTGCTGTTGTCAATGCTGCATGGAATGCTTGTGGCTACTGGTATTGTCTGTTCAGTTTACTGTCACGTAGAAAAGCAGCCTGGAAGAGTTTCAGAAAATATTCTGGTCTTGACACGCGGAAACGGGCAAGAACTGCGGGGTAGCACTGGTGCTTTTGGCTGCAGAGGTGTGCAGGTGCTGAGCTGCCATTCCAGGGTGCTGGAGGGGCACAGCATTGCCGCTCTCAGCGGTGTCTCTGCTGCGCTGCTGGCCTTGGGTTTAACTGGGGGAAGAGGGAAAGCTGTGTGTAATTTGGAGTGCTAAAATCCTGTTGGTATCCTCTCTCTTTAGTCTCTTCAGGCTTTTAACAATCTAAATTAGCACGTTGGAGACTGCAGCATGCTTCACGGAGGAGGTTATCTCCAGTGAACTGCCATTACTGCTTTCGTCACTGCTGATGTAATTTTTTTTGCTACTGTTTAATCCTCAACAGCAACTGCCTCATGTTTATGTGCCCTCTCCCTGTATAAGCAGAACATCTGTTTTATAAAGCTCGCTATGACATCTAAAACCAAGTCAGTGTAAAATTTTAAATATATGTGTCAGACAAACAGATGCAAAGAAATGCAGAGCACAGGCGATTGCTGCAGCGGGCACAGGTCCTGTTGTGGCAGAGGTTTCCAGGGGTTTTAAATTGTATATTAAACAGTGCTTAGTGTGACTGAGAATATTTTCTAACCTCATCTTAAAATTCTTTCCTCCTCTGCCTTAATATTTCTAGTGTAGAATTATTTTGTGTGTGTGTGGCCTATTTCCCCTACTTTTTCTAGCAGCAGAGCCACTGCGGTGTAGCTGAGAATAGTTGACTTCCACTGTTCCTACTATACAAATGCACAGTCTACTTAATGCTTTTAGGAGAAAGGACACGTATGTGTACTGTGGATGGCTGCAGCTGTGTGTGCTAGAGCTATAGGAATTTCCATAGGATTTCCAAAGAATAAATTCAAGAGAGAAGCATAAAAAGCAATACAATGATTAGCAGCAGAGACTGATATGTTTAAGAGAGGATATTAACTGAAATGGTTGGCTTACAGAAATTTCAAGTATTTTTATGCATTTAATAAAGGGTTGCCATTTAAGTAGCTTAAGTATTCTTCTCTGTATGCAGTGTGTCCTGGGATTTAACAAACCTCTTACTGATGGACGGATGCCACTCAGATGTGATTGCTATTCTTGCAGCAAAGACTAGCTCAGGAAGAGCGTGAAAAGAGCCCTTATCAATATGGTGGTTGTGTTAGTGGACGAAGGGAGAAAACAGATTTGTATAATTTATCTTCTTTTAACGTAGTATGTTAGTCTTGGTCAAGGGCATCAGGGTGGTACCAGGGTGCTCCTCTAAAAATCTGGTCTGAGGGATGGAGATAGACCATGTGTGGGACAGCTGGAGGGTGGAGTTTGTGACCTGATGCTGAGGGAGAGATGCGGGTGTAGAAAATTGAGACCCTGTCTGAGGAAAAAAAAAACTTAAGATATTTTGTAGGCAAGGGACAGAAGAAAGAGGGACAACGTGGTTAAAGTAACGAGAAACATATTGAAGAGCATCGTGCATAGATATTGGCAGGACACGACCTCCAGGTTTAAAACAGGAACACACTCTGAGTGACTGCAGTGAACGCTGCCAGTGTGTGCCAGAAGTAAATACAGTAGAGTAAGCACTGCCACAGAGTCACTGAAGTCAATGCTGCATAACATAAAATTGCATAATATATTTGTTCGCGAAGGTTATTAGAGCAGTTTTAAATGGATCCAAGTCCTTAGAAAGGTGAGTGTATTCTGGTTCCCTGGGCTGAGGTTCCCAACACATTCCAGTCTGATCTGGCAGTAGACTGCTAGAAGAAGGGGTGAGGTTGCTGTTCCCCTCCGACCAGCTCTAGTGGTTGTCCAACCAGCTCCCAAGCTGGTTCTTCTCACTGTGCCAGAAGGAAAGGAACTGCCCCATCTCACTA
The DNA here is from genome assembly GCA_024605025.1 of Megaceryle maxima. Lineage (NCBI taxonomy): Eukaryota > Metazoa > Chordata > Aves > Coraciiformes > Cerylidae > Megaceryle > Megaceryle maxima. The sequence continues at coordinate 225,450 of JANHGN010013511.1, read as the reverse complement.
GAAATTAAAAAAAAGCAAGGGTTTTTCTTTGTTGTCCTGGTCATCTCAGGTTTTGAGGGGATGAGGGGGGGTCTCCAAGGGGTGTAAGCGTGAGAGGCGAGTTGGAGGTATCTGTAGGTGTGGGGGCAGTGGGTGGCCAGGCTGTCTCGGCCCCGTGTCCCACCTCTGCACTGCAGCGAAGCAGTGGCGTTCTTCCCCTCCCACCAAGGATGTGGATGGTGTACGGAGCAGCAGCCATCACAGACCTGGATTTCAGGGCCCTGTCACGCTCTCGGAAAGAGTGCCGAAACTGTTTATGAAATGAGTATTTTGTAAATGATAAAGACTAAATAATGCATTCTGTGCATTTGCATAATTTTGAATCACTTATCCTTCTGAGGGCTGTAGTCATTTGGCTCACGTTAAAGAACACTTAACGGTGTAATTGAGCTGAAGCCCTTGGTTGCTGAGACGAGTTGACACTGAAGATAGGAAGTGTGGTTTTGGGGAGACTGTGTGTGTTCCCTGTTCGTGTCCCAGGCACCGTGGGGCGGTGCCCCAAGGGCTCGAAGTGCTGCAGGTGGGATGGATAGGAGGCATGGTCAGGGCTGTGAAGGGTCAGGATGTCTTTCAGAAAGATCTTGAGCAATGAAAGTGGGATGTCTCTCCATGGTGCGTGCAGGGTCATGACCTTAGGAGACACTGAGAGAAAGACACTTTTGCTCTAAGCTTGATAGGATGGAGGAGCTTACTAGCAGGAAATGTTGGAGAGCCACAGCTTCACTTTGTGTGGTCACAAGGTGACAGTGAGATGCAAGGCCCTGGGCAAAAGACAGTGAAGTGGAGTAACAGAAGAGGTAGGTAATCTCATGGATGGGGATTCATCTGAGAGCGAGGACTTGCTTGGTTTGGGTGGTAGAATAAGCCCTGACAGGGAGGTCGTGCTATTCATTTTTATCGTCAGGGAATAAACTTCAGGGGCAGGGAAAAGCTGTTTAAGCTGCTGGATCAATGTTGGCATGAAAACAAATGGCTAAAAGCTGTTCTGGATCGAGCGTTAGGCTGAGAATTAAAAGTTTTTTTAACTATTGGAGGAACTCAGTTTTGCAGTAGGACTGAGGAAGAGAATTGTCAGTATGTTGGAGTCTTTCACTGTGATTTGGGTTCTTTGATGTGATACTTGTAATGCAGGCCCTGAGCCAGTGACCCGTAGGGGAAGCACCTTTCCGTGCGTAGGTGCTGGTGGATTGTCGTGACCGCGTCTTGTCCAGGTAGGAAAGGGAAAACTGTCCCTTTTTCTCACAGTTCTGCAAGTGTCCAGATGGGAATAAATGCTGAACCGTGCTGCTGCTTCCCCAGGATGGACAGTTTGTCTTGTTAGATGGAGTTCTGACCTTTGTTTTACACGTAGTCTGTGAATGTCTCTGTTGTTATGGTCGCTTATAATGCTTATTTTTATATATGTGTGTTTCCCCCCCCCCCCAGGTATTTTTATGGCCTCTGTCACAGTGGTGTCTCGGTGTCTCCCAGGCATTTATGGATTTATTCTGAGAACGTTCCTGTGAGGTAGGGAAATGTGATCACCTTTGTTCTACAGACGGGAAACTGAGGCACGAGGGGGAGTCTGTAGCTTAGCAAACAGTGATTGCCAGCAACTTCTTTATTGTCCTGATCCCCAACCTGGCTGCCTCTTTGGCTTTTTTCTTTTGTTCTGTCCTTTATTTTCTTGTTTTCTTTTGTTTTTTTCTTCTTTCCTGGTCTGAGTGCTAGTAGAAAGAATCCTCAAGGGGCTTGGAGGACCTGTGGAAAATATGATTAGAGTTACCGGTGTCCTTTTTTAACATTGGTACTTAGGAGTTGAAATGCCTTTCTAAAAATATCAGCAGATCTGTTTATGTTAAATGATTAACATGTTTAGACTTTCAACAGATAAGCTGTCATGCTTTTTTGAGTCAGTAACTCCTTTATCCTACCTGTCTAGGCATGTGCCTGTTGAATTTTTATGCTGCCTAAATTAATGCCATCCCAATCACCTAAAGCAATGCCAAGAATTTCATCATCCACGCAAAGATCTAATTCGTGTTAAGACAGGTGTAAAGTTTCTCAAGCATGCTTACGTATAATTACTGTTTAACTTTATTTTTCAAAGGTCTTTCCAAGCCAGCTAAAATGTTCAACTTTCAGCTCCCAGATTCTTCCAGAAATTGGTTTTCAGTGCCTGATTGGTGATGCTGATCCCTTTCAAAAGTGCTGCAAATTTCCTGACACACGTGCATGCACTGAATTACAGTTTACATCATAAAATCAAATACAATGAGTAACAGCTTGATAAATGTTTCTCCTCCTGCCTTTTCAATCTTCAAGTAAGGAATTTGAAAGATAAGTGTCCCTTGAGCCCTTCTTTTCCTTCAAGTTGGTATTTAAAGTGTGACTTTTACTACTTAAGGAAATTTTTAGGACTATAGCAACGTCATAAATTACGAAGACACCATCAGGCTCTGACAAATATTTTTATTGTATATTAAATAAACAACATTATTTAAATGATAACATTACAAAGAAATATTTAATTCCATCTTTCTAATTTTGCAATCTGTAAAACACATGCACTGGATTACACTGATGCTCTTTATTAATGTATATTGTGTGGTTTTGTGTCCCCAAGAATGAAGCCCTAATGACTCATGAACTGTCTCAAAGTGTACTAAATAAGATTAAAGAGCTGGCCAGTGACCTTAACATTCAATTAGGCCACGCATTACTCAGCCTAGTATTTCTGCAGCATAGAAGGGAAGCGAAAACTCATTAGCTGAGATGCTGATGCCAGAAACAAACAAGACTTCTCTAAAACCATGAACTGGTCTTGTTGCATAAGTGGAGATCGAAGCATTGACAGTAGGTATGTCTGTGTGTGTATGTGTTTCAAAGTACTGCTGGTGTGGGCCTGGGGAGTGGAGAAAAACCTGCTAGTGAGCTTTTGGGCATGAAGCCATTTGGAGTAGATCCTGCCAGACGTGGATGGCGTTGGGTCGGGCGATGGCAGGTGCAGCAGGAGGTGGTGCTCAGGCTTTTGTATGTGCCCTCTGAGAGGTTAAGCAAAGACAGCACAAGGGACGGCTGTTTGCCTGAACCTCGTGCTTCACAGAAACAGTGGGGCAGGGAAGAATGTCTTGGCATGGCATGTTGCTTGCTTGTTTGTTCTCAGAGGTGAGCCTGGGTTAACAGGACTGTATTTGGATGCATGCGGGAGTGTGAGCAGAAAAGCTTTGGGCTGCTCTGCCCACTGAGGAGCAGAGTTTGAAGACTGCTTCCTCTTCTCCCACAGCTCAAGAAAGGGGACATGAGAGCATGCCAAGTACTTAGGGCTACAGTCAGGTCAGATCCCACGGTGCCCACCAGCTCCTCCACCCCTTGAAGGCTTACCCAGCCCATGGGGTTATCACGATACCAGGCTGGCAATGGGCAGCAGGGCTGAGTGATGGGTTAATTTGGCGAGATGCAATCACAGGCAGTCTCTGAATTACATCTGTCATCTTTAGGATGATGTTTCTTAAGTAACCATCTGCATGTCGTTCTGTATTGTGCTCAGAAGCATTTTAGAGCGGTCCTAAGTTGGAGCTGACTGCCCCACTGGGGGGATGCTACATGGGAACAAAGCTGAACCAAAAGAAAGGACATTACATGGGCGCTGAGCTGGCAGCTTGGTCGTGCTGCTCCTCAGCAAAACAGTGGTCCTTGAGGGCTTCTCAGCTTTACACCACTTCTTTTGTGGTATGTGCAGTTATGTATGCTTTTATCTCACCCCGAGAAGTTCTTCTATCATTCTTAGTGTAAACTTCGATTTAGGAAATAAAAGATGACAGACTCGGTCCATACAAAGTGTGGCTGAAAGTACATTTTTGAGTGGCATGCAATAACATCTTTTAAAGTAAATCCATTTTTAAAAAAACATAAATTGGGCAGAATCTCCCTGATCTAAGTCATAGTTTATCTGTAGGGTTTTCTTTAAAAATAATCTCTTTAATAAAGTCCATCTGATTTGGAGGGGAGGCGGCAGGGCTACCTGGGGAAAAAAAGTGTACTTCTGCTGTTCAGATGAATGGGAGAAGAAAGAAAAGGAAACCTTTTCAATCATGCCAGGCTGAATCTAAAGCATCAAGGAATGATGTTACAGGAGAACCCCCTGAAGATAAACTGTAACCTAGATTAGCAGAATACAGATTGAGGAGTTTGGAGACTGCAGTGCATCGTGAAGCAGTCTTTTGACATTCATTTAAACTAAAATTGTTGTATGGTTGTTCTTTAGGGTATTTTTGTATATCCCTGAAAGTTTCCTTTTGAATGTTATGGCCCTGAAGTTAGTAAATGTATTGAAGACCTGTTGAAAACATTAAAAAACCAAAACTCACAATTTTCCATTTGAACTGGCTATTGCTAGGGAAATATTATGCATCTGTGTGATTACAGTTTGGGGGATTTTTGTACGTGCAGCTGAAAGCTGGACACTGGAATCATGTCTTCCGAGACTTCTGCACGATCACTTTTTTCATTCTGACTTAAGTACTAAATCAGGTCATGCTGTCCTCTTATAATGCTTTAAATATTTTTGTTTATTAATTTATTTGCATTTTGGAAAATATCTTTTGATACCGTGTTCTAATTTAAGGGATGTTTTCTGTAATGCAGGTTACATATTTCTACAAAATGTTGGCACGTAGCTTTTGTGATTCAAAGCGATTTGATTAGCCAATGTGGCATTGACACAGAACATAATAATACTTAATGCAATCCAGCAAATCACCCGTTACTTCTCGCTGTAATACGCTGAACAATATTTTCTGTCCGTATTTAAATGACAGCCTTGAAAGGGCATTGGCTGAATTCATTGGTGTATCTCAGCATTCTTTATGTATGGCTGTATTATTTTTTTTTTTTCTTATTTAAGAGTCTTTATAGGTCCTTTTATCTTACAAATGAGCGCTTTAATATACTGGAACCCAAAGGGCATGACTGCTGGCCATTGACCTGGTTTCCCGTGGTGTGTGTTGGAGAATGCATGTGGGGAGGGAAGGGTGAGGTTTCACGCTCTGAATTTAGACTAGTAAAATTCCCTTCTGCTTTGAAGGTGTGTGCTCTAGCTGTCTGCAGGGATATGTGTTTATGAAAAAGAGCATCAGCAGAAGCTGGAGATGTTACAACATTTATCCGTATTTGTGAAATTGAACATGAGCATTAGCCCTCTGGACATTTTAATTTCCTTTTCTATTATATAATCAGTATATTGGTAGATGCCTTTTGTTTTGTCACTTTACCTCTTTAATTAATTTAACTATCTGAGGGTTATGCAATAAAGGCAGGATCACCATAACTGGCAACGCAGCTTGTGTCATCCCACGGAGTCAGCGCTTGCTTGCGCTCGGGTGCAGTGGGTTTGAAGAGCTGCCACCCTGCTGTGTGTTTCCTAAACCCGAGACAAGTGCCGAACTCATTAAAAATACATGCTACCCATGTTAATGTACATAAGGAGTTTTGGTATTGGGATTCCCTCTGAGGATGCATTTAACTCTAATTAACTTGGTTTTGTTCTCTCTACTATCAGCATAGGCTTGGCTGAAACCAGCCAGTGCTGGTTATACTTCCGGTTTGAAGTTGAGCCCAGTGGGATGGAGGATTAAAACCAGGCAGTTGTGACTGTGCGGGGCTCCCGGTGCCCGTGCTGGCTCCCGGGGCTGTGCCAGGCGTGAGGCTGCCTCGGCAGGTCCTTGTCCTACCGCACGCTCGGCCACGTCCCCAGATTTCTAGAGCCCTGAAATTAACGAGTTTTGCTGAGCTGGGGTTGAAAAATTGTGATTCAAGATACCAAACTCCTCTGGCTAAAATAGTCTGGGGTTTTTTTTCCACTAGTAAGAGTGAGGAGCAGCAGCAGACACTACCGGTATTTCACTGGTCTGTCTTCTCTGAGGATTCTGCTAATTCTGATCTGTGTTCCAGGGGAGGCAGGCAGCAGGACGGGGATTACTGATGGGTGCATTCATAGTAAGAACAACTACAAGAATATGAGGATGGAAGATACTGGGTGGGGTTTTTTGGCCTGACAGTGTTGGAGATCAGCTTTCTAATTTATTATGTCCGGTAAGGCAGGTTTCACTGAAAGCTGATTATAGTATTTTGTGAGAGAAGGTTTTCACTGTATCACTTCAGAAAAGAATACTCAAAGATCCATATTCAAGAGTAGACTGCTCTATTTTGTGTAACTGGAAGAATATATGGATTTGTTGTGTTTTCATTACAGCTAGCACAATTTTTTTTCCCCTCCTTTTTGACTAGTACTAGAACTGTAGTCTTGCAAAAGGATTTTGTAGGCAGAAACATCAGGTAAAATGGATTCTGGATTTAAACTTGGGGATGGGGAGGATGACAACACATGGACATGATGAGTGTGCATCATTTCCTGAAAATTGGACCTTTTAAAGTATTTCAGATTGGGTACACTAGGAATTGAGGCATTCAAATCTCTAACCGCTTTTGAGAATGACAGACAGAATCTCCATTAATGTCGCATCTTCTGCCTAGGGGATCACAGAGCAGAGACTGATGTGTCTTTGAGGATGGAAATGGAGCAGTTTAAGAAGTCACTGTGCTTCAGCTGAGATGTGGTAACAGCACATAACTGTGTCTAGTTCACTTTGCTGAAAAACAAAATAGAAATCACAGAGGATGATCTAAGGCTGTTTTGCTTTGCATAGAAGCAGAGTAGCTATGCCCCTGTAATAAGTTGCCGTGTCTCAGTTATGAGCATGGTAATTTCTGGTTGATGAAAGGTAAATTATAGCTAGAACAGATGGGTGCATTAAAATTGTAATGTGCTTCAAGATACCTGTCTGCATTCTCAGAGGAGTGGGACTTGCTGCGCTGGTTTGCTCTAGCGGTCAGTCTAATTCGGTGCCCTACCCCTGGCAACGATCAGTGCTAGATAACTGAGGCAATGCACAGGAAATCATGCATTTGATTATCAAATGTTTTATCTTCTGGGGAAGCGTTGGCTTTTTATAATGTATGAAAGTGAAACAGGTTGGTTTAGTCGCTGAAAGAGTCCCTTCCAAAATGCAGTTAAATTTCTCTTCAAGAAATGTCAATAAATTCCTTGTCTGCAAAGAAAGATTTAACATTTTCCTTTCAGACATCTCAGCTGAAGGTTGGTATAGGCCGTGTACAGTCTTTAATCTGGCTTGGGTTTTGGTGATTTATTTTGTTTGTTTGGGTGGTTTTTTGTTTTAAATATTCCTTTGCATCTGTAAAAAGTGAGAGTCATGGTAGATTAGCAGTCTGGGGTGTGGTGTTTTTTTTGTTTGGGTGGTTTTTTTTTTTTTTTTTTTTTGGCTAATATTATAGCTGAAAGATAAAACACTAAATGGGTTTCATGTAATTATTGTATTGCTTGAGTGTGTCTTCATATTAAT
>JANHGN010013511.1:206489-217911 GCA_024605025.1 Megaceryle maxima | reverse complement strand
GAGTGTGTCTTCATATTAATTAAAATTAATTTAAACAAGGTGATAGGAGTAAAGTGCAGAGTAGGAAAAAAATAGATCAGAAAAACTAGATAAGATAGGAATATTCAAATAGAGCCTGATGAAATCTGCCCTAGGGTACACCAACAAAAGCCAAGCAACCTTTGAACCATTTAAAATTACCTTTTAGAAATTATGAAGAGCAGAAGAGGTCCTGGAGGACTGAAAAGGGCAAATGCAGTACCACCTTTGAAAAGAGGGGATTCAGGGAATTACAGGCTAGTTAGTATAACTGCAGAGCTTAGAGAATGGAACCAAATTTTTAATCAGCTTCTAGGAATCTGGAGGGTAAGAAGATGATAGGGACTGGAGATGGCAGTACCTATGATGCTGCCTTGACTTCAGTAACATTTGACATAACCTCTTATGACGTTTCTGTGGAACAGGGAAATATACACATTTAATTATATGGTAAACAAATAACTGTTTAAAGACCGTGTTTGAAGAGTAGCTGCCTGTAACTTGCTGTGAAAGTCAGGGGAAGAAGGAAGGTGACGTGAGGAATCGTGTGAATACACCCCTATTTGTCTTGGGCTGAGCTTTATTTGCTGTTCTCTTTACTGGTGTGGACAAGGGAATACTTACTAAACCTACGAGTAAGCCCAGACCGAGAGGGGCTCCAGCCTTGTGCAGCATAGTTCAGAATTAAATGGCTACAGTAGAATGAAAAAAAAAATGTTTGGAATTCTGCAACGTGTAACTTAATGAGCTGAAATGAGGAGACATGGAGCAGTGGGCATGTGGTTCGGCCGCAGAGCCATGGAAGAGCGCTTTGGGACGTGTGCTGGATCGCCACCTATGCACAAGCTAATAGTTGCAGAGAGGACAGTCTCTGTCTGCAGTGTATTGGGAGAACTATAATTAAAGGTAATGGTTCTGCCGTAGCCAGGGCTGCTCAGGCCATAGACACGGAGCTGTGTCCACCAGCAGGGATTGTACATCAGGGAGCATGGGTTGGTCGAGGACATGACATACCCAGGTGTCGCTGGAGTCTGGAGGACATATGAGATGTGGATGTTGTTGGAGCTGGGTCTGGTCAGCCTGTGAGTGAGGAGACCATGCGGTTGGTTGCTGTCTTGACCAACGGATGGACCAAGAGATCCTCCTAGTTTACGGCAAAGCTGTAACTTGGATCCCACTGGCAATCACAAGTGTGAGAAGGGCTATCACAAATGTGAGAAAGGCATCAACAAGTCAAGAAAGGTGCAGAAAAAACCTGGAGTGAATCAGGCAGATGACTGCGTGGCTGGCCAGGGACCTGAGCAGATGTGTGCATAAGAGCTGAAGGACCGGTGCTTCCCAAGCCCAGGGGAGGGAAGGTCTGACCGCAGTTGCCCATCCCAAGTGTGCAGCTGGGGTGACAGCAGGGTCCAGCTCTCCTTGGGGGAGCACAGGGAAAAGAGGCAAAGTCCAGAGGATGCAGCAAGTAAAGTTCCAAAAGTTCAGCTTGAGAGCACTGGAACAAGGGTCCAAAGAGCTTGTGGTGCTTCTGTCTTTGGAGGTACTTGAAAATCAGCTGGGTAAGGCTCTGGACGATATGGTCTGACTTCAGAGTTATCCCTGCTTTGAACAGTGGTTTGGTCTAGGGACCTGAAGAGGTCCCTTACTGCTTGCTTTATTCTGAGGTTCAGTAAACTACTTCCATCCTCCATCAGGTCAGTGGCAGTGCTCCAGGTAACGTTAATCAACATCTCAGAAGGGCCAGGTCTTACTGAGATTGCTTCCCTTTGAGTAGTGTCTCTTAATAACGTAAAAATGTTTGTTTTCTCAATCAGGCTTCAAGAGGAAACACTAATCAATGTTTAAACTTCTTCAGTGCTGCATCATTTTCTTTTGTTAGAAGCGCAGGAGTGTTTTCTAGGATACAGGTGTTTAAATTTGTAGCCTTTAAGAAACCTTTGCATCAAACGTATGGATTGGATTGGGTGCTCAAACATATGGATTGGATTGTTGCCTTATAATATAATAAACATACCTAATCAGAGAAGCTGAATATGTCCCATCATGATAAATAGGAAACGTGATCAGTGACTTCAGCATCTATTTCTTCTTGGAGCTTTGTAAAAGTAATAGCTATGAGCTTGTAACAGTGATATGCAATCTCTTAACATGCAGTGGTTAAATATTAATATACCGTGGCTGTGTTTAAAGATCAAGAACGGCTCTTCGGAAGTGAAATGTTGACTCTCTCTTAAGCTCCATCAAGTTTTGTAAGGTGACTTCTAAAAGGGCAGTGTGTTGCAGTTCCGAGTGGGGGTCTGTTGCACGAACCTCAGCAAAAATTCAATGCAGTTTTTTCTTCTGGGTTAGAATATCAACACTAAGGTTTCTGTCAAGGTCTGTTTTAATCACTTAAAACCATAGCCTATGCTGTTTGACAGGTGACCACAGAAGGCATTCCCAAAGACTAATGGTCTGTCTTGCTCATCTGTCCTGGTTCCCTTAATCATGCTAATGGCTTTTCTGTTTTGTTTTGACTGACAGGGCCACCTTTTTCAGAGCTGTGGCAGTCAAGGGGTTATTGGCCGTGATAGCTGTGATGGTCTGTAGGGTCACGTGGTTATGGAGCTGCCCTGTCTTACCTGCTGGGAGAGTCTCTTCTGGCACTTGCACGGTGGCACGGGGACTTTAGGCCATATGCGTTATCTTGGTTAATTGTGTTAGTTATTTGTTCTCCTTGTTTAATGTTTGTTAAAGTCTTGTAAAAGAAGCTGCTACAGTGTGAAATTTTATGGTCTCCAGGTCTGAAGATCCCACTTATCTTGTTGATTTGCTTCCCAGCTGTTTCTTGTGGTGGTTCTTCTTTGCCAGTTAATGTGCAGCAGAGGCGAGTGGGGCTTTCTCCCAAGTTTTACTTGATAATTATTAACTCCAGATGGCAAATACTATTTTATGCTGTTGTAAAGGGTATTTTGCTCAAAGATCTGCTTCACATGGGGCTGAGTTTTGTGTGTGTATTTTTTAATTTTTTTTTTTAAAGTTTCTGTTTCTCTCAGGATCACAAATTATTGGTGTTGCTGGAGCTGGAGACCCAAGCTGATGAGGTACACAAACAGGAAGGGTTGATACAACACACACCACAGATGTTATGACAAGTACGTCATGTTTGACGTATCGTTCTATGATTCTATGATGTTTTTTTTGTTGGATAGCAGAGTGACTGATTGGCTGTAGACATTCCTGACACTATCTGACAGAAAGGGTTATTTTATCTGAAAACAGTGCAGTTACAGATGAGAGTGCTCCTGAAAAACATCACTCACTTGTACTAGCGACATCCATCACTTCCTAATTATGGGTGCTTTCAGGTGGTGAAACAAGTTCTTTCCATTGCTCCTCAGGAGCTTTTCTTGTCACTGTTGGCAGCAGCTGAGGGTTAAAGTCGGTATTTTATCCAGGGACAGAAGGACCTGTGGATTAAATTAACGCACATCGGTGTCTGTATGTGTTAGGTGGGCATCATGCTGTTACAGGAATGACAATGGCCAGCAACTGTGGAGAATGACTAACTCTGTAGCTTAACCACCTACTTTGAAGCACAGATCAGTAAAACTTTTTTGTTTGGAAGTTAGGATCTTTCATTTTCCCCTGAAAAGCTGAATCAGATCAGAGTAAGTCATGAGCCTAGTGAACAGAGAAACCTGTGATGCTTGCTTAGAAAAAGGAGAGAGTCTCTGAATCTCAATTTTCCAACATATGAGCTTACTTTTGGTGGCAGGTCCATGGCATCCCCCAGATGTTGCTTTTCCCTGCTGAATTTTTTGGCCCTGGTACTGTACTTCACGCTTTTTCAGAAAGCCATACACATTTTTTGGAAAGCCATATACATTTTCAGTGCAGCCCCTAGCACTCTCCAGAGATCCAGTGGCAATTCCAAACCCTCTGCTGCTTCCTGACATCAGAGCAGATATTGTCAGCTACATCCATTCTACAATGGCCTAATTGATTGTAAGTCATTGTATCCGTGGGAGCCCTTTGCACGCTGCCGTTTGCTTCAGCCCACCTTTTGTGTGGGGATTGGATTTTCAGCTGCACTCATAAGACAGTTATTTCTCTTTGCATTGCTAAGTAATTATCTTAGTCTTTCAGCAAGAGCAGTACAGGAGATTTGCTTTCTCTGTGTGCTACTGTTTACATATGGACAAAAATAACAATTGGTTGAAGTATTGTTTCTTTTTATGTATAGATGTGCCATGTGCTCCACCCATGAGTGTGCTGCTCTGCCCAGGCTTCGTTATAATTACTTCGTGTGGCTTGTTGGTCAGACCACAGGTATGGAGACGCTGAGGATTCCATGACGATATGGTCCGCGTAGGTGCCCGTTGTGTGGTGTGGTCAGGGAGGAATAAATGAGCGTTTTCAAAATTGTTGTTTTAATTCCAATGGCTCTGCAGTTAGAAAAGTTTTTACAGCTGCTGAAATGATCTGTGCTGCCCTTTCCCTTTGAAGACTAGGTGCCCTGCAGCCCTTCCCTGGATGCCAGAAAGAGCAGTTACTGAACACGGGAGTGACAACAGACCTGATGCGCCTTCTGCTGCCGAGGACAGTGAGGTCCTGAGGTGGGGAGCGCCCATTGGCGTTCCATAGGAGCCCTCAATTTAAATGCAGGTTCAAGGCTAAAACCGCAGTCCAGAGATAAGGTGGGAGTGGATGGCTCTGTTCTCTGAGTACGTGCCTGTCTCCCTTCTGGCAAGTGGAAGTAGGACAGCCAATGCCCTGTTAAACTGAGTTGGTATTTTATTGTTTCACTTTAGTCCTTCATTTTGTACTGCTCTAGCAGGACCTCTTTGCATGAAGACCCGAAGGTATCATCTGTTACTTCAGATACAAAGAGGTAGAACAAGTGCAATGGAAGTAGTTTAAAACAAAAAAAAAAATGTAGTCTTGGTGATGCTGCAGTCCCCAGACTTGCCAAAGCTTCAGTGGCCAAATACCAAAAGTGTTGGTTGTGGATGAGCGTTGCTCATGGGTTGGAGCTTCAGAGTTCTGGAAATGGCCGTGGACATCTAACATCTTGAATAAACCCCCCAATTGTTACTGAAATTCTAGAGAGAGGTGAACTACACCGATCGCCAAGTTCATCTTTTCCTGAAAGTGTGAGTCAAAGTTGGGGGGTAAGCCAAAAACCCCACCCCAGGATCTGAAATACCCCATGTCCCCTTCTTTGAGACTGAAATGGATCATTACCCATCAACTCCCCAAAGATGAATTAGTAGAAAAGGTGATGCCGGAGCAGGGGGAAGTGTGGGAGAGCCCATCTGTCAATATTGTTCTTGCTGCCTTTCCAGTGCTTTTACAAGTTGATAGCCTGGGACTTGTCTGTGCTGCAGGTAAAGCTGGTTTCAGGCCCTTGTGTGCTGATATTTTATTGAAGTGAGACATGAATGCTCCAGGGGAAAACGGCATTGTGAGACAAAGGGCTCTGATACGTGCCTGTAGCTTAAATGTCATCTTACAAAACAAGAGATAAAGCAGGTGTTAATTGTAAAATTGTACTTTGTGTGGATTTTTTCTTATTGAAGTTACTTCCTTTTATTCAGCGTATCTGAACGCATACAACTGATGTGTTCGTCCATCCTAAAAATGTTTAATTGAAACAGTTTCATGTTTATGCAAATGCATAGTTTTAAAAGAATCATAGAATGGTTTGGGTTGGAAGAGACCTTAAAGATCATTTAGTTCTAACCTCCCTGCCACGGGCACGAGAGAGAGTAGTTTTAGTAGTCTCTGATTAGAGAGAATATTTTCTTTCAAGATTAAGAGTCTGAAGTAACAGTTGATGTTATCATTTGTTTTGAAGGAGAGAATTGCAGGTACACATTTTCTTCAAGCGTTAGATAAGTGGTCTGACTGGAATAGCAGTTTTAATCTGTTTTAATGATGTTTTTCCAATATGAAAGGGGGGCCAAGAGATGCATAAGTCTAAAGGTCTACTGGTAATTGTCGAAGTGATGGGAGTTGTTTACAGAACATACAGTGACTGGATGGTTGCCTCTTACTAAGAGCATATACGCGACCTTTGTTCTTGGTTTAAAGTATAATTAAGGAATACGTGCCTCTGTGTATTTAAAAACAATAAAACCATCCCGTTTACAGACTGTGAGGTATTTAGGGATGGCAGATATGAATGAAGCATTTTAGCGAGTGATGGTGTTAACTGTTTTGTTATTTACTGGTGTTGTGATGACTTTCTCCAATGCAGCTGTAATGAGGTCAAATCAAATCTTTTGTTAAGCATTACTCATACAAGTGAGGTAATGGTTTGTTATCTATGTAGGTAAAACTCTCATCTTTTTCAGATGATCTCAAAGAAAAAACTAAGAACTCCTGGCCTGGCCTGCCTTTTGCCTACAGTGCATGCTAAGACTTCTGTGGACTTGCTGCAGAGATACTAAATAAGCTTTGCTTTTTGTCTTACTCTGCTAGTAAGGTCATGTGCTTTCAACACATATGCAGCTGTAGAATCCTCAGAGAGGAAAAACTGTAGGCAGTTCAATTCTGATATCCTTCAAGACTGACTCTTAATTCTTTGTATTGTTCCTTAATACCCAATATTATTAGGGTTAATGCTGGTCACTCTGTGACAGACCATCTTTCTTCATCTGTTGGTTCAAGATGTTAACAGCAGAAGCTTTATGCTGCTCCAGTGTTCGGTGCCGTTGGTCTGCAGCCCCCTTCTGGGTGGGAAACAGAGGAAACGTGTGACATGTGACAGCAGCAGGTTTAAAAGGATTGTCTAGGAGCTGGCTGGAGGTTTTGAAAGTGAAAACCTTGTGTGCTGGATGCTGTTTACAAAGCTATGCTACTAGGCTGGGATCTGCAGGAGAGAAGCGCTTTCACTGCGCAAGGGCAGCCATGAGAACTGCCAGCAGGGCGCCAGGGTTGACAGGTCTCCAGTGCTGCTGGTGTTCCCCGTCCTGCCCTGCTGGTCTCGTCTCTCTGGGTGCCCAGCTTGCTGCCCACCTCTGCGTGAAGGGACCTTTTGCCCTCACAGTGCTATCTCCCTCCATGTCTCTTTAATCCCCGGCATTGGCATCAGAGCTGTGTGGATGGCTTTGGTGGAGAAAGGCGTTCACTGCTGCTCAGGCACTGGGGTGAAAGTCTGCTGGTGCTTAGGGCAAGGTGCGCATGCAGGAGAGCTGCTGGTGACACATCCCCATCCTGATCCCTGGGCTTGCCAGCGCTGTGCTAGCTCTGCGACAGCTGAACCCTGGCAAGTCCCGGTATAGTTGCGACAGGATTTCTTTGTCACAATTGAATTAACATAAATATTTCTAATAATGAGTGTATGTGCATAAATACGTATTCATTTAGCAGCTGCAGCGTTTGAACAAACTGTGAAAGGAGTAATGTAACAGCTTTTGAACAGAGGAGGCAAGGAAGGGAAATTTCTTAATTTAACCTCTTTCAGCTGGATTGTGAAACCTGATAAAACATCTGCCTTGGAGTATGGGAGGAAAAGGGCATCGCTAAATAGGGGGAAAACACCTGAAAACAAATAGTCCCTCTCAGTCCTCTTATAGCAGAATAACAACTGTTAAGAAACTGAAACTCTTTGTAAGAGGTTAAGCAATACAGTTGTGTGCAGTATGTATTTTTACACTGGCCATACAGTTATGGTTATGTGACAACATGAGAAAAAGACGGTGGTATATAAGTGTCTGATTTTTCCTTCCGAGGAAGGAACTCAAGGTCTGTTGTCAGTACTGTGCACTAACTGTGGTGCAAACCTCCCTTTCTAAGGGTTGGTAATAAATAGAAAATTGACAACTTTAATGTGATTGAAGAAGAAATATTTTTGGTTGGTTTTTAATTATATGTTGTGACCCACTTGGAGACATGAAAACATAGCCGGGGATATTTCTCCTCTCGCTTATTACTGGCTACGATTAACGCCCAGACCTTTTTAAAGGCCATTAGTACGAGGAACAGAAGTTAAAAGAAAACAAAAGTCATTTTCAGTTGCTTTCCTAGTTATTCATTTTGCATTCAGTGCATGAAGGATTTGTAGTTCGCCGGAGGGCTGAGCTGCGGGATCAAGGCTACAATGGAGGCATTGTGATCACCTTGCTCTCCCTGCCACCCTGCGCAGTCAAGTTGAAATCCTGCTTTTTGGCATCCACACTGTTGCTTTGGTGACCACTTATGACTCCAGAAGTATACATTGTGGTCTCGCTGAATCGCTGAAAGAGTGTAAGGAGAAAGATAAATGTGTTCAAACACAGCTCTGTTTTGCAAGCCTTCAAGGTGATTCAGAATAGAGTTGTTGGCATATTTGATTTAACGTGGTATATCAGTGTAGTGTTAGGAATTCAAATGTCAGTGTTCCAGATTCAGAAAACATAATTAAAGGTGATTTAACACTCTGAATGCTGTGCCCTTTACATATACATTATAATTACCCCTGGTTTTTGGTAGTAGGGAGTTCTCAGTTTCACTGAGCAGTACTGTTTCTCTGCAGTTAATTTTAGACATAGATACATGCTAATCGCTCAAACCTTTGTTTTCTGGAAACCTAAGATGCAATCTGTAATTCTTTGTTTAGTGGATGTATCGTGTGCTTCTCAGTCTTAGTGGTGGTCCTAGAAATCTTCATGTGAACCCAGTAAGGTTGTATAAAGTATTTTTATAATGAAGAGGGAGCTTTATGCCAGAGACATGGCAGGGGTGAAAGAATGAGAAAAATGGTAAATTCTGTAAACACTTGGATGTAGCAGGTATACCTCCTTCATGGGTAAAGAAAGAAAACTTGCCAAACTAGTCTGCAAGTAGAAGAAGAAAACCTCAGTTATTTCTGAGAAAAGAATCACATGTGATGGTTGGGCAGAATTTTCTCTTTCTTTTAATGCTTTCAGCAGTATGTTTGCAACATTCCTCCTTTGCTTCCCACGGCACTTAATCTCCTCTGCTCTGCTTTGTGTGGTTGGTGAGGTCCCTGGGTCGGTGATGTCTTTGTGTTCAGACGCTCCCGTCCACGCCACTCGCGCTCACAAGTGACAACTGTAGAGATTTACTGACTGTCTCTTGGTAACGTGCTGAAACCGCAAGTTACTAATGCTCCTCGTGGGCTGATGAGTGCGTCCATTCTCCGTGCTGGGTAGGTTGCTTTGTTTGTCCTCCCCAAAGATTAGTGTTTATACTCCCTTGATAAAAGAAAAAGCACTCCAAGCATGTGTTCAAAGTGAAAACTCTCCTGGATCTAGCAGGCAGTACAATATGACTAACAGCAGCTGATACTTAAGTAGCCTACTTTCATAATCCCACAGGTAGTTGTTAAGAGCATTTTCTCCTACTGGGAGAATATCTATCCCTCTGCTGAACTTCTTGTCAGCTATCACTATATTTATGACCTTAATGGAGTTTCCAGCGATCGCACCAAGATACAGCAGGCCCTGTGTATATGCGTAATTCACAATTTTATTTTACACCTAGTAGCAGCTTCTGGTGGTGTAGATGAGATATTTGGGCTGCATCTGTACTGGTAGCACAGACCTTTCTCGTGTCCTCATAAATGTTCCGTTCTTGGTGGTTGATCTGTACTAAATTTAGAGAAGCTTTGTAGTTGCATTTTGCTACTTTAAATGAGATTATTCTCTTGGGCTAGATGGCATCTGCTACTGAAGTAGTACCTAGGGCAGAATTAGTAAATCAGCCATTTCAATGCATTTTCCCTAAATCTGGTGTGTGGAAGAGAATAGATTGACAAACCGGTAACTTCTCACTGGGGTTTATGGAAATTACTAAGTCAATTATACAGTGCAGAGAAGCTGTACAGTGCAGCTTGTTTTCTTTTCTTGTATAGTTTTTAAATACATTGCGGCAGTTT
The DNA here is from genome assembly GCA_024605025.1 of Megaceryle maxima. Lineage (NCBI taxonomy): Eukaryota > Metazoa > Chordata > Aves > Coraciiformes > Cerylidae > Megaceryle > Megaceryle maxima. The sequence goes on along the minus strand of JANHGN010013511.1, from coordinate 208,028 downwards.
TGAACTGGGAATAGCGTTTTAAGAGGAGGCACTTCGGTGCCGCTGCGAGCACAAATCACACCACGCTGAAGAACTACAGTGTATAAGGAGGATTTCGGAAGCTGATAATAAACGCTGTGCTCATTGGTGATATAGGAGTAACAAGTGTGTTGCAAGTCAGATTACAGTCTCATTATTTCAAAATAAAGTTATTTGGGATACGTGTTCTTATTTGATCAATAAACCAGTCTAGTGAAATGTCAAAGTTTTTGGCCAGGAAGGACTAAACCTTCACAATTAAACATCTGTTGCTGAAATATGAGCCTCTGATCCTCTATTTAATCACTTGGAAGGAGAGAAAGAGTATTCTCCATGTTACTTATTTTACCAAATACCCTTTCTCAACAGTTGTGTGATATTTTGCATGTTGGCCAGCAATTTGTAGGCTCTAGGAGGTGGGGTGAGGGCCCCAATTATGGTGACTTTGTAAAGTACTATTAAAGCTATATAAAAATTAGAATTTTGATAGGGTGTAGCCTTATTGCTCTGAACACCTGTTACCCAGGAAGCATCGTCCAAGGATTGGATGCAGAGCATGTGCCACATCATATTGTTCTCATCAGAGCTTCCTGATGAACGCTTTGTTCTGAACCTTTTCCCAGAATAAATGGGAAGATGTTTCAAGAATATAATCCACTCTCCATGGGCTGTTCTCCATTGTTTTCCCCCATCCTTACGGAACTGCAGGTCCTATCTTGCCTCTGCACTGCCATCTGTGATTCCCACATCAGACGACAGGGCAGACACACAGTCTTTGGGCTGGCTGAGGAAGGGGACAAATGCTCAAAGGCACCTTTCAAAGAGTGGCTGTCCTCATTAATAGATCTTTATCAGATGTAGCTGTGCTGCTTGAAGGAACTTAGTCCAGGTAGGCTGTAAATCCTGAAAGTCTCTGTATTCAGTCAATCTCTCATAAAAGGTGAGGAAGTATGTGGCAGTGACTCTTGACCCAAAAGGGAAGTAGAAAGTCCCCAGTTACTGTGCTGAAACTCAACAGTTAGGAGAAGATTCTTCTCCTGAAGAGCTGGCAAAGGATTTAACCTCCTGAAAGTGAGGGAGGGGCACTGTTCTGGCTGGGGAAGAGTGCTGGTGCTTTCCTTAGAGGCTGTTTTCTGCAAAAGACATAGATTTTAATTTTTTCTTTTTCTGATGTTATTGAAATACAGCCATAGACCCTGGGTGAGAAGCTACTTTGCAAAAGAAAATCAATCCAAATGCCACCTTGAAATATATGTATTTTTTTAGAGGTTAATAAGTACTTTCCAGTATGCAGTAATTGGAATGCTGTGTGTAGTTAGAAAATTTCCTCCAGAGATGGTCTGGGCTTCACCAGTCTCTGTCCATCTCTCCCTGCTTGTTTGAAACCTGCTTTATCAGTAACAGCAGGGCAATAAATCAGGAGTCTGCTTCAGCTTAAGGAGAACTGTATTCTCCCACCCCCCCCCCCCCCCCCCCCCCCCCCCATCCACACTCATCACGTGGCTCTGACTAGCCACCCAC
>JANHGN010013511.1:188668-206411 GCA_024605025.1 Megaceryle maxima | reverse complement strand
TTTTTTAACCCTGCTTTATCAGTAAAAGCAGGGCACTAAATCAGGGGCCTGCTTCCGCTTAAGGAGAACTTTTTTCTCCCCCCCCCCCCCCCCGTTTACTTTTTAACTGAGATTGGTTCTGTGATGCAACCAACTGCACAAGACTGTATTAATGCAGCTAGGGAGGTGACTAGTACTAATCTATTTTACTTAAAGGTTTTAGGACTACAAAGTCAGGTCTTTTAGAAAAAAACCAACCAAACAAAACCAAAACAAACAAACAAATTAACACACAAAAAGCCTGAAACAAACAAACAAACACCCACACCCAAAATCTAACGTTGTTTTTTTTTTTTTTTCATTCTTTCCCTCTTCTAATTTCTAAGTATTGGGCAGTTGCCTTTTGGTTGTGTTGTCAGTGACCTGCCGCTGATGTTGTCACTTACAGCTTTATGGATGTACTCTAGGTTTGTCTCAAATATCTAAAGTTTAAATATGGATACACTGGCTCTGCAGTGAAGACTTGTGATTTTCAACTTGAAAAGGTCTTAGAATTGCTTTTTCCAGAAAATGCATTAACTGCCGGCTCAGTTGAGATCTTATGGTCAGTGTTACCCAAGGAGACAACTGATCATTCCAGGAACGGTGCTTCAGTGTTTTGAGATGAAATACTGTTGTCCATTAAATCTCTTGGAGGGCATCAACTTAATTTCTTCTAGAGGACTAGAATATTATGGGAGGTAGTTAGATTTTTAAACCTTTTAGTTTGAGGAATGCTTCTCATTTCATTATTGAAATCAGAGTGATGAATAATGCTGAAATCATGCTTGTCCATATTAAATGGAAGCTGGCTGATCGTGCTCTGTTCTTGAAGAGGAAGTAGGGATATGGTTTTTTTAACTTCAAGAGCAGATTTGTGCTGAATCTCAAATGACTAGATTTATACGCATTAAAAGCACCTGAATATAGAACGAGCAATCGTTTTATTCTGAAGACTTCCTAGCAAAAGTAAACTTAGTCTCATAGCTGCATTTTTATTAAAAATTGCAAGAAAGAAAAAACATCTTCTCTTCGCCAACTCACTGCTCCCTCAGCAGTCATGCTGTGCTAGATGCTCCTGATGGTGAGATTTATCATTAAAAGGTGATTTTTAAGTTGGTTATGTGAGAGATATACCCTGCTGTATTCTGTAATATTTGTTTTTTACTTGCCATCTCCCATCTAGAGACCTGAACTTGGACTGCACAGTACCCATCCTGACTCTTGTTTACAGAGAGCAGAGCTCAGGAATGCAGAAGTGGAGTGGCGTGTTTGGTACGAAGGCACGTCTTAAAAACCAGCAACAACAAAATCTTCTCTTGTTTGGGGATGGAAGGTATCGCCACCATTATGTATCTTCTTCACAGTATCTCCCCAGCCCCCTGAAAAAGAACTTGGGCGATAGTGTGTTCAAGTCATTAGTAAAATGATAATTATTTTTTCTGTTCATCAGATGCAGGAGCAGGCTGTTAGGTATTTGTGGCCTGCATTATTACACACCCGTGTAGCATAAATATAGGCACATCAGCTGAGTGGGGCATCGGTTTCAGGTCCAGGAACCCAGCGAGCGCAGGGGGGCTGCAGCCACTGCTCCTGGCCTCGCGCCCGGCCGCTGCCGGCTTGCAGCGCTGGCACCGCTCTGCAGGCCCTTGTGCTTGAGGGGGGCTGCAGTCTCTTTGGTTCAGTTAGACTCTGAACAGTAATGTCCAGGCGGTGCTGATGGTGTTGAAACTGTGTATTTTATAGTAAGAATAAAAGTACACGTTGTTGTTGTTGCTGTTACACACAAGAGGCTGTAGCAATTCTGTGTGAGATGTGTAGGAGGGTGGTGGAGAATCAACATTTGCTAAACAGAAAGGGATAAATCTGGTGGAATAACAGAAACTTTCTGTCAAGCTACAAGAAAGGCAACAAATAAAAAATGAAAGCCCCAAAACCTGAAGAAATTGGCAGAGAAAGAGGGAAGGAGAAAGGCTGCCCCAGCATCTTTTTACATCTGAAGTAAATTCACCCAGATCAGGAAGTGTGATCGTAGAGGCCGTATGAGTGTCTCTGAACAATGCCTCTCTAAATATTCTGATTAATAGACTGCTCTGTTGTTTGTGCAGGTGTCCGCAGAACATGCATTTTCCAAAAGCACTCAGTTGCTGAGTCTTGCGGCCCGTGCAGCAGCTTGGCGGCATCTGCTCTTGAAAGTCAGCGGGCGAGCACTGTACTGACATTTGAAAGTTTTTCTTCTCTCTAAGCCCTGGAGAAGAAAAACTTGGCTGTGGGGCCCAGGTAGTGTAAAGGTGTCTGCAAAACATTCCAGAAAATGTCTTTTCTTATAGCTTAGTTGGTTCATTTTTTGTTGTGTGTAAGAATATGTTTATTCTTGCAAGGCTTTGGGACATCATCCACTTGGTCGGGAGATGTAAGACAGCAAAGTGATGTATCGGGCTGGTTCCAGCTGACTGAGGGGTAAGCGTTTTGCTGAGAGGAAGTGGAACAGAGCCAGCTTTAGGGGTGGTTGGTTTCTCGTGTTGAACTGGAGGAGCTGTTGAAAGTCTAAATTACAGTTTTCCTGATGGCTATTTGAGCAGGGATGGGGCTGAGAAGTGTGTGTGTGTGTGTCAGGAGTATTTGTGAGAAAGCGGCTGCAGGAGCTCACGGGGCTGTTTAATTCTTCTCCTCTTCCATTAGCCGATGAAGCAAAACGAGCGGGAGGAGCGCTGATAAGGGAAAGCACAGTTCCCAATGCAAGGACTTAAAAGCACTTCGTAAGCACAGCAAGAAGTGGAGCAGGGAGGTGTGACTGGGTGCTGGAGCCAGTGGTACTTGAGCTGGGAGCAGAGCACACCTCCCTTGGGTGGTTGCGAGACGGAGGCAAAGCAGTACATCCCCGCTGTGTCCTGATGTCTGTCCTGGGCATAAGTCCAGTTTCCTCTGTACAGAACCCAGGTTTGGTTTAGCCGGACAGGAATTGGGCTCAGAATAGCAGTAACTGTGTGAAATGTCATCTCTGGGGTTGTAAGAGAGGCCAGGCTAATAATCCAGACTGGTGTTCTGACCTGGGATACTGTAAGCCTGAATTGGAGGGCTTAGCAACAAGTGTGGTTGTGTCTGGCTGCGTGGACCGCGGCGTCACTGCCCCAGGCTTCCCTGTTATAAAACCTCAACTCAACAACCCGAGATTTTCATCTGTGTTTCAGAAATGAGTGACTGGGATGCAGACGTTTCTGGCATTGGTGAGTTGTTAGAAGACTAGTCTTGATTTTTCTGAAGAGGTGGTCACAGTGCAATGAAGATCTGGCTGGTGCGTGGTTCACTGTGCAGTTTGTTTCCCTCTCAGAGGTATCTCTGCTTCTGCTTAGTATTCTGCACACTGTGCTGAGACCTGGGTCTTGTTTAATCAGTTTGGTTCTGATTGCTTCCTTGTATCCATGGGTCACATCTTGAATTCAGTGTTTTGCATTACAAATCTGCTCTCCAGAGATGGGCAGAATATATAGCTCCATCTGCCACATCCAGTTTTAGCCCTTTTTCACGGAGCCCTGTTAACAGGTGACATGCACAGCCCAACGAGATTCCAGTTAATTGTTGGCATGTAATTAGGGGGATGATCCTAATTCTTCTTCTGCAAAGATCCTCTTCTGCAAAATGGAGGAACTGCTGCAGGCTGCAGAGAGCTGGGCAGTATTGGCCGGACCTCCCGGTGCGGCTTCTGCGCTCGCCTCGCTCCAGAGCCTGCCTTGGCTTTGAAGGGTAAGGTGAGTCATGGGAGCTGGGTTATTCTCCTCTGGTGCCAGCACAGGAGCTGATCTCTCGTGGGAGTATCATTTACTCTCTTTTGTGACACTTGGATGACAGCATTTTTGAAAGGGTCATTTCTGCTGTTGCTGCTGGGAGAAAGAGCTTAGTCGAAAATCAGCACGTGAAAGTGCTAATAAGTACAGTGTTTATGCACCGCCAGCAGATAGATGACCGTTTTCATTTCTTATCTCATTGTTCTTCTGCTGAAGCCAAAACTCTGATGTTAGAGGGTTAGAAGAGATAACCAGTGTATTTTATAGGCTTTTCTTAAGTTGCAAAAGCTAGAATTCAAATGGCTTTCTGCTTTTCTCCAAAGTGGTGGCATAAATTATCATAATAAAAGTAGTAGAGCTTTAGTGGAATTTAAAGAACAGAATAATAAAATTGCACCAGAAGATGCTCGCAGGATAACTTTTTGGGTGTTTTTATAGGAGCCTGGCAACTGGACTAAGCTTCTGATGTTTTGAAGATAGGAGTATTTACTTTTCAGAGTTTCATAGTTGGATTTTTTGTTTTGCTTTGTGTTTTGTTGTCATTTAAAAAAAAAAAAAATTATTCTCACAAAATAGTCTCTGGGAGGCAGAGTGTCACTGCTTCTGTGGTTGGGGGGGTGCAAGTGAAGGCACTTGGCAAGGCCGCAGGAGAACTTTGTGTTTGGAAGCAGGGTGGGAGCTCTAGACCTGCCCAGCTGCTGGCAACGCAGCCTCTGCTTCCTCTGAAATAAACGCAAAGCACAAGGGTGCTGGTGGGGCTGCTCAGAAGAAAATTACAAAACATGGACTATAAAATACATGGATGGTATCATTTTTATAGAAATGTATGTATACAAATGTAAAATATGCACAAATAATGTATGAACAGGCATGCTCATCATGGTTAAAAGTCCTTTGGAAAGAAACTCTCGGCAGGTCTGTCTGTATTGGATTCCAGTGAAAGATGTGAGATCTGCTTGCTGAGTAAAACCTGGAGAGGCAGAGCAGCTGAGGCACTGTCTCTGCAAATCTCAGTGAGGAGGGTGTTTAATGAGACCCTTTGCACTGGCCAGTACCTGCTTTAAGGGAGCCTTGTCTGGGGTTTTTCAGCCTTGTGATGCTGTCTCCATAGCGTGCACAAAATCTGGTCTGGGAAGGCCAGAGTATGGATTGTATTTTGAATGCAGTGAGTAGAACTCTATCAACCACCTTTAAGTATGTGTGTTCCTTTGTGGACTTGATGACTTGTAAGTTCAAACTAAAAAGCTTCCCTTGAAACAATATATTGAGAGCCGAGAGTTTTGAACAAGGGCTCTGGCAGGTAGTTATGAAACACAAATGTATTTTAAAGCTGTTCTGAAACAGCTTTAATGACAGTAACATCATATTTTGCTGTCAGAGAAAAACACGATTTCTTCCTTGGAGGGGAGAGGGAAATAGCTGGTTAATAGTTAGAGACTTACCTCTCGTGATTTGTGTTTTTTACATGAAGTGCTAAGGAAAAATGCACGGCTTTCTAATCAAGTATATATTGTAAGCTGTATTTATGTTAGTTGCTTTGCTGCCAGGGTTAATGAGGTGACTGGAGGCCAAGTAAATGTAACGTATTCATAGGTAATGGTATTAAAAAGGAAGCTCGAAAAGGCTGGCTGGCTGGCTGGCAGCCAGTCTGGGGTCCCCCATTTCTCACTGTTCAGCTGGGAGATAAGCTGTGAAGAGGAGCATCTGTGAAAGATGGGAGTTGAGGCAAAAATGCTTAAAGTCACAGCTTAGTATTTACTTTCCAGACAACACCAGGAGTGCTGGTGTCTGCTTGGTGGTTTATTGGGAGTGTCTGTCAGGGATGCACTTACTGTTTGCCTCCCCCATCTCATGGAAGTTGGTCTCTGAAATTGACCCTGTATTTCTGCTGACCTTGAGTTGTGTGTAACACTTTTCAGCTAAGTTAAAAAAATTATTGTAAAATTGGATATGGATTCTTACATAGAAACCAGATGCAAAAGATAGGTGGGGTGAATTTTTTTAGTATTCATGTTTATAAAAGTTCACTTTAAAGACTGTAAAGGATAAGAAGCGCACTGTAGCAGATTTATGGTTCTTCATGGAAATAGTGCCTGCCTTTCCCTTTCTAGAAAGCCTGAAGTTAGTGTGTGGCTTTTAAATTATTACTAAGGATATATTGCCATTCCCCTTGTTTCTGAGGTGCTGTTTAGTGTTTTTATTGTATATTTCTATTTTGATTCATTCTAGTTTCACGGCTACAGCCTTAAATAATCATTCTGAATAAAGCAAATCTGTTTTGGTTACATCAACAGGGCATTTAATGTCCACACAACTGCTAATCATTCTTCAATTGGTGAAATTAGAATAAAGCTCAGGTCTAAGTGGTGGAAATATGAGAGACTCTGAAGCTGCTGTGCTCTTGTCTGCTCTTGGCTTAAGTGCTACAGAGGTGATTTTAGTCTGCTCCTGAGCTGGGATGTATTTACTTCTGCTTAATTAAGCACCAGCCCTCTCAGTGTTTCGCCTCCTGTCTCAGTGAGTGATCTTGATTCATTGGTTGGTCTGGAGGAAGATACAGCCATGGCAGAAAGGATGGGGTGTTTTTTCTTGCTGGTACGCACTCATCACTGCTGAGTGCTTCCATTGATTACAGCAGTGTGAACACAGCTGAAAACAGCACGGTTGGTGGTTTCCAGGAACACTTGTGCTACTATTTGCCGAGCCCTCACCTTCTAGCTTGAGGACTTCATTTTGTAACAAAAGCGGGAATGTCAGGCAAACACGTGCAAAGGCTTGCTGGGATTGCTGCTTGGAGGGGCGACCCGCTGGCTCCTCGTGGTGATTTTGCAGCTGTACGTACTGAGCATCCCCAGCAGGCAGGCTGGTGCACTGGGACCAGTGTGCAGAAGCAGGGCAGGTACTGGCATAACTGGGGTGCCTGTGGTGGGTGGGTGACTGCAGTTGTGGACTGCGCTGCACTAAGTTGTATGCATGTCGCATTATCACAAACTTTTAAATGGCAGGGGAAAAGCTTCAGCTAATGCTCCTTTAATAATTAATTGATGTGAATAGGCACATCTTCAAGCCATTTTCATTTTATATGGTATGATAGACTTTTGATTAATTACCCTAGCTTGTAGAGTTGTAATAGATTAGTGTCTTACTTAAGGGGAGGAAGGGATGTACTTTTCTTGTCACTGACCGAGTACTAATGGATGGGTTGGGGGGTGCAGCCAGCTGTAGTGTGGGCATCCTTGTTCCCCTGCTGTGTGCAGTGTGAGCCTGTCTGGAATGCATCGGCTGCTGTTACGTGTTTGGACTGGACACACCACTGTAGGCGCTGCTAACTTGGAAGAGTTATACTCCTTGCCTGGATGAGGGCAGGGCATGCTCTCAACAAGGTCTTAAATGCTGCAGCAAGACCCCGTGGTGCTGCAGGTATTTAAATAACAATGTGTATTTTTTTAAATTGAATTTAGAATGGAAATGAATGATACAGTGGTCTCTAGGGCAGTCTTTGGTTATAATTTTGTATATAAAACTTTTATTTTCCCCTCCCTTGTTTGTGGGGGTTTTGTCTGGTGTTTTGTTTTGTGAATGGGGAGGGTACAGATAGGCCTTTTCAAAATAATGTTAACCTGGGAATGTTTGCAGTTTGATCTTGTGACTCTCTGTCTTCTCTAGATACTGTTTGTCTGAGAACTTGGCACTGCTTGGCATCCTTTCATCTACAGCATGCGTACAGCCATCCCCGAGATGCACCCCTTCTCCTGAAAACACAGCAGAGTCAGAAGAAAGCTTAAAAGTGTGTTTTAAATGATTGCTTTGTAAATGGTGTTCCCCACAGGTAGGGTAAGAGAGCCTGGCTTGTACAGGGCGGTTAAAAGGCTTCTGGGGCAAGAGTGACACACATGCTTTCAGCAGGAGTTTTATCAAGCATCTGAGAACACCTTCTTGTTGCACTGTGCTGGAGCTGCTCTGGTTCTGGCTGCTGCCATTTCTCACTTTTCTTCATCTGTGTGAGTGGAGATGAAAGGGTTTGTTACCTGATGCTTTCTCCAGAAGTTAGTAAACTTAAAGGACATTTTTGATAGGACAGTATTGATTGCTGAGTATGGAATGGTTTAGAAGACTTTGTGTAGTTCAGTATTCAAAGCCACTTGAGTAAACGTGTGGTTTAATAAACAAAAACCGGATGAGATGATTCGCTGTTTTCTCCTGCGTATTTGCCTAAGGCTTTCAGCTGTCCAGAAAAATGACAAACTATATCAAACAGAACCAGTTATTCGTGGCAGGGTGGTTTTTTTAAACATTTCATTTCAAGAAAGTTAATGTATTTTTTTCTTCCCCCCCCTAGTTTCCAATACACACTATTGGTTAAAAAAGACCAGAAAAATCCTATTTGAAAAAGAGCTTTAAAATTCGATGATAATAATGAATTTACAAAATCTCTCAAGACAGAAGTCTTTCTACATTAATACTAATTGGAAATGTTCTAAACGTAACATTTAATATATTTTAGCACCATCTCCTGTAGTGAGTTTTTGACTTTTTCCTTGCCCCTGTGAGCCTGGGATGTTAATTCTGGAAATTGCACGAGACCTGAGGAATGTCTGAGATAGCTTATCAAATTCTGCATGTCCTTTCTTGCGGACAAAAATATCTAAAACTTGGACTTCTGTAACTTGTAGAGGAGCTCGGGTTACAATAGTTGTACGCAGTGTGCTCCTTAACTCTCTGCCGGCTAACTGTTCAGAGATTGCTGGCTGCTCTGAAAGCTCAGGAGGATATGGCTATGTGTGTTTACAAACTCGGAGGGGTTAAGAAAGCTTGTAGGTAATCCACAACACAAAAATGCTGCAGCAGCAGAATTGCTTCAAGCTCTTTTAAAAGACCTTTCAAGTAAAGATGACATTGCTTTTGGTTTAATATAATGAATTCAGTAAAGCAAGAAGGCACTAGCTTTTCTACGTGTTCTCGCTCTCTGGTGAGGAAAGGGGGCTTATAGGATTCTTGTTCAGCTAAATAAAGTTTCACTTGCATATAGTGTGATAAATTCAAGTAGAATGCTTTCAAAGATAAAAAGCCAAGTATCTGCAGTTTTTATGCCTCCAGTAACTCGCAAGAAACTTTGTTGGACAGTTGATGGAAAAGGATTTGGGGTTGGTGGGCTTTCCCAGGGCAGTTGGTGTGTTCGAAAAGAAATAATCAGCTTTGCCTGGTTCATACAACTGGCTGTCAGCAGTTACTTTGTCTTGATCTTAATGACAGTTCCTGCCTAGGAGTCTGCTATGCCCGTAGTTTTGGTTGGCCTTCCCGGTGCAGCCTCACTTCAGGCAGTGGTTTGATCAGCTTTTCTTTTCCTGTCTGCACAGTGAAGAAAGAACAATCTGTTGGCTCCTCTTGCATTGTTGATGCTGTTTGGCAGCAGAGGCTCTTGAGGGGGTCAGAGGGTGTGCGCTTGGAGCTTGGGTAACAGTGCCCGTTCAATTCTTATTGTACGTGTCTGCTCTTGTGGAGCTTTCCTGCTGGCCTTGCTCAGGAAGGGTTTTCCAGAGATGATTAGTTGGCTTCACCTAGTAATGTGGGTCTTAACTGGCTTTTGCCAAACGCTGCAAGGAGGATACATACTTCTAATTTTATTTTGCATTTGTAAAAATTCCCTCGAACAGCAGAGACTTCCTTAGGGGGTGCCAGGTGCAGGCATCCTCCAGTTTGGATGGCGTCATGTTGACTGGACTGCAAAATCTCCTGAAGCCTGTAAGTCTCAGCTGAAGAGCAGAATACTCTTGCACAGAGATCTACACCCTGTAGTCCATCTGGTGTAAGGCTCTAGTGCTCCTGTGGGTGGGATGAAGCACGACAGAGTGGTGGGGATTCTGAGCAGCCCTTTCCTGCCTGTGCCCTTGGTGTGGTGCAGAAGGTTAATCTGTCAGGAATTATCTCTGCGAGCTTGAAGGACCGAATAAGCTTTATTATGAACAGCAGTGCTTCATTAGGAATCGGTACTCAAATTCCTTCATGTATTCTTTTTAAAAGGGCTGTAAATAAATTGTTCCTCATAAACCACCTGCATACATAAAACATTTTCTGTTGCCAGCAACTCCCAGAGTTGGATTGCTGATTTAGGTCTGACAGTGCCCTGTGTACTTCGTTCTTCTGCTTAAAAAGCCTGTCATTGATTCTTTTCCAAATGTTTCCATGTCTTTACTGTTAGTTCATAATATCTAATGCATTGTTCCTGCAGGCAGAGAGGATACCAGCTGCATCAGGCAAGTTCCCATTCTGTTGCCTCCTCTCCTGCAGTCAGGAATGGCCTGTGTTCTTCCTGCGAGAGGTTTGAGATTCATTTTCACTAGAAGACGGGGTAACGTGGTAAAGGGAAAAACAGAAGACACGTACGTGACTCTGTCACAAAGCCCTTTTCAGACAAGAGAAAATTACCTTGTATGTTGCATATTGTTAATGCATAATTCCCCCCCCATTTCAGCGTTCAAATAATTTTTAAAGGATAAAAGACAAAAATAAAATTTGAGCCCAATCTGTCAGCAAAGGGTAATGCATTCTGAACCAAAGCCTCTAGGCTTTGAACCTTTGCCAGCTGACCTCTAAAATGCTGCTAGTGGGATACTTCTCTGCTATAGCTACTTTAGAAGCACTCGGTGGATGCTTACCCCGTAGAAGGACGTAACTTACTAGCCATGGAGTAAAGGAGCAAGATTCTTCCAAGAAATTTCTGGGACAGCATCCAGGTCAGTGGGAAATGTCCTGGAATTTCTGACCTGAAATCTGTGGCTCTGTCTGCAGTATCGACCTTCCTCCCACTAGTCTAGCAAGTGTTGGGCAGATTCGAAGTGTTCCCCATGCTATGATGAACTGTCCTTTTTTCAGTCAGTAGGTGGGCTGCCCTTACTGTGGGGAGTGTTAGGACTTCTGTGTGGAGAGGTTCCTTCACTGTTCTGTCCTCAGTCCATCCAATTTTGGTGTCTTTGCTGCCTGGTGGTTGAGAGCACTTGCTTCTGCTGGAGCTGCTCCTACCTTCCCCACCAGTGACGTAACGTAGGCATGTGTCACTTCAAATGAGCTTATACTGGTGATGTGTTTGCTATGACAGGAGCAGAGCTGCCCATTTCCTGACAAGGATCCAGAGGTACAGAAAGTCCTGTACTCGGTGTGTGATATTCCCTAGAGTTTCTAAGATGCAGTGCTCTGATGCAGAAACTGGGGAGTGGGTGCTTTCCAAAGACAGACTGGCTCCCTTCTGCAGAGTGCCACTGGCAGCTCCTTTTGCAGGACTGTCCTCACCTTGCTTGTTTTGGACTTAGGCACCATAAAATAGCTTGTTAATTGCTGCTCATTTAGAATTATAATTAGGTGTTACCAGATGAGTTCTGTAATACTACAATTAAAATGTTATAAAAAAAAATAATTGCGGTTTTTAATACTTATAAATTGGCTAAGATTTAATTCGAAGTACGCTAGATTGCAAGCTCTCTGTGCGTGTGCATAGTTATTAAAACCCACAAGGATAAAACCAAAGCAGAGATCTCTTACGAAGAACGTACCAGTAAAAACAACTGTGTCTTTTGCATCATGTTCCCGGGAAAGGTTTGAATGATGCAGAACCCATGCACTGACTGAATGTCAAGCAACCAGGGATGCAAGCTCCGGCATCAGGTCCCTTCATTAAGCAAGGAAGGAAAGTCAGGGCCCTGGCTTCTGTCCTGGGATATGAAGACAGAAGGGTGTCTGAGAGAAAGGTTACAGCCAGAATTGTTTGGGGTTTTCTTATCGCCTCTGTGAAATTCAGGGTGCCTTGCATTGAGAAAAGCTCTTCAGCAAGTGGCAGCAAATGCCTTGGGCCTTAGAAGATCCCTTATTTTCAGGGACTGCCTTAGTTAAAGTAATGCAGAGTGCTTTATTAGTGCAAGCATAGCCCTGCGATTCAAGTTGATTCAAAACATTTTGAGGGGTTAACTTTGTCCTGTCTTCCCATAGCCGGACTAAAACATGGAGCTGGCGAAATCACGGTATCATATGCTCTGGCTAATTCAGTAAAACCACCCCTCTGCTCATGCCTGGCTGAGGTCACCTGAACTAATGGGCTGGGCACATGTCTAGAAGTGATGGACATAGAACTGTCTGTCGCCTCTGAGCAAACGAGCTTTCAAGAGAGGACATCACCAAGGCCACTTTTGATGCATTAGTCTTTAGGTAAGAAAAAGCTTGGACATCTGGTGGCATTGCATTTCCCAAAGTAAATTCTTAAAACTTGGAGCATGATTCTCATATGTTGCTAAGGGCCTTGAAGCTGCTGTTTATTGGCAGAGGAGGAGTTGCTCTGTACTGCTAATTTGCTAAGCTTGGATTTGAAGAACAAAGTGCTGTGCCTTGTGTCATTAGCCCCATGCCAGCATCAGCCGTGTGGAGGAACAGGGGTTGTTCCTTTCCTTGGAGCTGTGTTTAACCAGGTCCTGCTTAAGCTTTCCTTTAATTTTTATCAAGCTAGGTAATGTCTTTCCCCTTTAAGATCTGTTCTGTTTTTCTGCTGGTAGCTTTTTGCCTCTAGGATTTTACATTCTGGCAGCTAACAAAATTAAAATAGCTTTCCTCCTAAGTACTGTAAAACGTACATTGAATCTCATTTCGATGGCTCCAAATATGCCTTTCAGCACACTAATGTACAAAGGGTTGGAAAAACAGCTAGCAGTATTTTTCTTTCCTTAGGTTTTACTGAATGGTATCCCAAGAAGCTGCACATTGTGTATTATCCTCTTTGTTTTACTGAAGGTCATGTAAAGGTGGTGGCCTAGAAGGAGAGGGGATAATTTCAGTAGTAAACCTATGAAGTTGCTGCAGACGGCATATGGGATGTCTTTATTTTTCAAAGGTCTTTCCACCTACTATTGGCATAAGTCTACATTACAAAAGGGCAGTTTTGTGTGAGGTGCATAATTAGTTGGGTTTTTTTTAGATTTATCTTTTATTAGGATTTAGATTTCTCCTGACTTAGACCATTATGTTAGCATGGGACCATTCCCCCGGTAAAGAGAATGCATAGAAGTTGTAAGATCTGAGATAGAGGAAATGATCTCAAATGTTTGGGGAAGAAGGAATTTTAAAGATTGAATTGCAAAAATCAAAAGCAAGCTGCTGTCTTGTGGAAGCAGAATTGTTATGTTGGTGGGTTTTGTTTGTTTTCCTTTGAATACCTTAAAGTTGAATTGGAAGAGGTGAAGTTTCTAGAGCCAGGGGGTGTCACGCAGGAGAATTTTGCTGAAGGGTGAACAGTATCCCATATCTGTATGTCTGTGCCACGCTGAATGTAAAAACTGCTCTCTCCTGCTGCATCTAGAGTATGGAAATGCCAAAGCCATTGGAAGTAGCTGCATAGTTGCCATGTTCTCAGTAGCCTTGGCTAGCAAACTGCCTTTTCTAGTAAACAAATTTGCTGGATATCAAAAGCGAAAATGCACCTATGTGTAACGTGGATTTTTTGGTGGGTGAGGGTCCGTAGGAGGTACAGGATCACACAAGTTACAAGGAGCAGTGAGAACTGTGCAGGGGTGGGATTTGCCCAATTTACCAAAGCGGTAATGTTTACTTTTGCTGTATATTTCTGTGGATTTCTTTCTGAAATTGGGAGAGGGAAGTGTTACAGGCTCATTAAAATGTGCGGAATATTTTTAGCCTCCCAGCTTTTCGCATCTTTCTAATCCTGAGGCAGGTGAGGGTGCACATCCTTGCTAAGATGGCAGGCAGCGTGGATCTGCAGCCATGTGCAGCCTTCCTATCTGCTGCCTCAGTTTTCAGCACTTGTGTGTGGTCTACACATGTGAGTTTACTTGCAGAATGTGTGCATGAAAATGCGAGTGGAAGCAGGTTTTGGCCTGTCTGACTCTGTGGAGTCCTGGGATTTGCTTTGTGGTATGAAAGATGAAGATAGCTGGTCTGTCCAGAAAGTGTTGGATTTGCTGCAGCCTCGCTGCGGCTCTTATCTCAGTCCCTCTAGCTGGGGAAGTAACTAGGAAACTATTGCTTTGATCTGCCAAACAAAGAAGACTTGTAAAATATATTAATTGATTTTCTTCCATCAAACTGTTTTGAACATACAGCCTCAGATCTGAGTGAGACAAAATCAGATGTGTAGATGTTTTGTGTGTCTGACTGTACAGAATGTGATACAAGAGATCCGAATTTAATTTCTAGCCTGAAGTGCTCGTGAAGGAGAGAAATTGTATTTTTGGACTGAGTCAGAGGTATAGCTGACTTTGCCACCATTAATTCAAGTTTTTTTTAATTTACAGACCTTTGGTTTATTCATCTTCAGTAAGCATTATATTACACCTGGGGCTTGTTTTTTATTTACATGCCTTTAACATAGCTTGGGTACTATGTATATGTGCTACCTCAGAAGGTATTTTCTTTTGCCCGAGCAAAGCAAAGGGGCCTTAGAAGAGGGGAAAAAAGGAGTAATCATACATTTAACATCTTGTTCTTTATAGGTTACAGGAGTGATTTTTCAGTTTTTTTATACAAAAGACAATTGCATGAAAATTTTGCTTTCATAGTTTCTGCTTATTAGTTGTAAAGGGAATTTCTGGGTGCTGTCTTCTGTGGTAGCAGCCAAATGCCTTCAGAGCTGGAGGATGGCAGGGTGCTTGGGGTGTTCTGTATGGAGAGAATTTAGTTTAATAAATGTAATAAGCTCATTTAGCCTACTGGGCTATGTTAACTACCTGCATATAAACTGAGCATGCATAATGTTTGGGCAAAGGTTAGAGAAGCAGTTTGTAGGAAAGGCTAGCTCCAGAGCACACCAAAGCAGCAGCTATTCTTATTTTAGCCCTCAGTAATACGCACAATAATGGGGTTCGAGCAGTATCTGTGGTTGAGACAGTAATAACAACTATGATATAATTAACTTCAAAACCCTTCAGGAGAGAATAATTCCAAACTCTAGCATTGAAAATGTTCATAGATTCACAAGATGAGAACTAGAAAAAGTTTAATTAGATATATAAACCCTCCAGTAGGGCATAAGTTGTCTGCTAAATGATGACGTTAGGAAGAAGCCAGCCCTTTGGCAAACTGCTGCTGTCTTCTCCTGCACAGCCTCTGCACTGACTGACATGGGCTGGCTGGGACTGGGATCCAGTGTGAGGTAGTGGTGCTGCTCCTGTACTGGTGGTGACCATATTGAGCAAGGATGGCAGCCAAGATGCGTTTGTGAACTTGCCATTTCACGGGTGCTTGGTGGACCTGTGGAGAAGGGTTATTGTCTCTGTCAGCAGGGTCAAAGCAGTATGTCCTTTTTACTGGATTGGCACACGACAGCAGCTGCAAGATAGGGGGTGGAGGATTTGTCACCAGCGCGAGCAGGCTTTCCAGAGCCTGACAGAGTAGCTCCAGTCGCAAGTAGTCGCTCTGTGGTTTTTAATCACCCATGTATTTTTCGAGCTGCTGCTGAGTCAGCAATGTTAAAGTTGTTTATAGCATCCTCACATACGTCTGCAGGAGGGGCCATGGCTGCAGTGTGCATAGTGCATGAGTACAGTCACTGGGCTCAGAGTGGGCAAGAAGTAGATCAAAATGTTGAGAATTATTCTAAACTTCATAAAGAACAACTTAAAGTGAACAAGTTACTCAAAGCATCCCTAAAATTAAAATGGGAGAAAGTAGGAGTAGAAAAGAAAAGGAGGGTGGGAGGGAAGGGAACCAGTTCCTTGATGTGGTTTGGAACCAATAGCAGAACATAAGAAAGCAAGATGGGAAAAGCAGTTAAATTAGCAAGGCTGGGATTAATTGGCCCTAGCTACATGACAGGCTTGAGAAGCTGTTTGAGCTGAAAATTTGGAAACCCAACTCCCAGGTATTTGTAGTAAAGTGTATAAAGTATAACGAGTATAAAAGGAAAAGTGAAAGATCCAAGGTGGATTTTGGAGGACTAGGGACTATACATAGAAGATAAATAATTTAGGTAAATCAGTGCCATTGTCTTGTGTGAAAACTGGACGTAATGGATGATGAGGGGTTAAAGACAGCAATTAAGGAAGAGAAGGGTACTGCCAAAAAGGGAAAGTTTTTAGCTGCTAAAAATGCTGTGGAAGACTTGGTACTAGTATTGTGCCCAGTCTTTCTAAATATAATAGATAAGCAAATTTCAGAAGTTGAGGTCTTGGCAAAAGCAGATTTGGAATAAGCTATTAATCTGAAAAGCATTAAGTGAGCAGACCCCAATGGTATGCTATGTTATGTAAAACATAACTGAACTTCCAGCAGAAGAGAGGTTTTTATTAATTAAAAAAGAACCACTTTTTTTTTTTTTTTTTAAGAATAAAGTTTTTTTATATACCTTTTAATTTGGTGGAGGCAAAAATTGCTGAGAAAATAAAAGTATATCTGAGATACCATGTTCTCAGAGTCCAGCTTTCATGGATTTTGCAATGGAAGACTGTCCAAGCCGGAGAATGGGTTTACAATTTTTTCGGAGTCCAGGGCTCTGAGAAACTTCTACACGGAGGCCACTAAGGCAGCTGAGTAGACACGTGGCTAGAGCAAAAGCACTCTTACAAATAAACTGTTTTAGTTTTGAATTAGGATCGAGTTAGGATTTAGTTTGGTCTCAAGCCAGTAATACCATGCAAATCCATGAAAGGAAGGAAGCAGAGATTATCCCTCACCTGACTGATCGTGTGCGTTCTTGGTGTTTTGGTTGAAGTTAGTTTTGGTGCTCAGTGGATTCTGTATTTGCAGTGCTTTGCCAGTTCTGTCAGTCTGAGAGATGCAGAACCACCAGTGTGTTTGGCTTTGCTGGAGCCAGATGCAGGAATAACAGTACCACAGAAGTACAGTAAGGAGCAGTCAGCTGCCTTGTGTGGTAATCAGCAAGCCCAGAAAGACCGTGTTTCTTAGCTCTCCCTCTTAGCTTAAAAATTTCTGTTCTACATCCTGAATGTGTGGAACTTGATGCCAAGGAGTGGGGTTTATAGGAGTGGACTTAATACCTTGTGATTTTAATCTTTACGTTATTCTTCTGTTGTGCTGGATGCAACCTGTAATGGCATGATCATTTTTATTAAGAACATATTGTCTCGTGTAGTGATTTCTAGAAGAAGCACAGGAATTCTTACTTTGTGGAAGTGGTTGACTCCTCAGCACATTCGTCCGCATTTAGTGAAGTTTCCTGATTGCTCAGGAATAGCTGAATTTTTTATTTTTTTTTTTTAATTTTTGTAGGATATTCTGCTGCTGTGGATCTTTACTCTGTGCATCTGTTTGCACTGCTGGGCCTGTTTTGTAAATGTAAAAGACCTCTGTTATAAGGGTGATCTGCAATGGTTTACTACTTTTAAAGGAGACTTTACAGCAGGTGTTAAGAGCGTGTGCTCTTGGGCAGGGTGATCTACAGCTATCTGTATTTAGTGCTCCCTGTGAATGATGGCTGGGCTTGCGAGGCTCAAGGCTGATCTGTATTTTAAGTGGATGTTTTGATTTATCACTGTAGTTATTTAATGGGGCCCTTCAGAATCCTTGTTCCAGTGGAAAAAATCCCCCTTTTTATCTAGGATTGTCTGCAGGCAATAACGCCTTCAGAAATTAATATCTGCAGAAGCAAATGCAGCCAGTAAGGCTGTCAGGAGTATCCAAGCTGTGCTTGCATCCTGCTTAAAAGCTTCTCTCCCTCTGCTCCTCTCCTTGGGTCAAGTTGTGGTTTTGTGTTCACGATCACAAAGACCAGCTTATCGCTAAAGTCTTCACACTTTGTGGTTTTGTGGGGGTTTTGTTTGTGTGTGGGGTGGTGTTTTGTTTGGAGTTTTGTTTGGGTTTTTTTTGTTTGGGTTTTTTTTGTGGTTTTTTTTTTTTTTTTTTTTTTTTTTTTTGTTTGGTTTTTTTTTTTTTTTTTTTTTTTTTTTTTTTTTTTTTTTTTTTTTTTTTTTTTTTCTTAGTTCTTGTTT